>JAYESA010000012.1:181421736-181480258 GCA_036927795.1 Iris macrosiphon
GAGAGCCTCGACCACCGGCGAGCACCCCCTTACTGGCCGGCCACCCTCGAGTGTCCCCGAGCCTCGCCATGGCTGAACATATCCTCCCCGCGGCCGCGAGGAACCGCAACTCGAACCTTAGTTCAGAAGTTCGAGTTCAACCTCCCCGATTCATGAAGTGATATCTCCCTCCTTGCTCATCCGATCCTTGAACCGATTCTTCAGGTATGAACCATATTTAACCCTTTTGTAATGTGTTTAATTAGAATATTTTAGCTTGCATTCTATTGTTAGTAATTAGAGTTCCAAATCATGGGAAAAACTATTTTTTAAAAAACTTGGAAATCTTCGATATGGAGTTGGTCCCTACAAACCGGAAAACCTCATCGCGTACAGATTATACTGAAAGGTGCGTATCGTCAACGTGGACGTGTGGGTTTTTGCGGAATTTGATTTGGATGTGCATGTACACCAGAATCAACATGGCATTACGATGGTCCTGTGACCCAAGTTTGGTTCAATTCTGAGGACGTTGACGAAACGTCATTTTGTGGGCCCCACGGTTCCACGTGACGAACGATTTCGTGATCGGCTCTTCGGAATCCAGTTCTGGATGTTCAGTTGGGGTCGTATCATTATTTTGGACTTGTAGACACTAAGTTTGACGAATTTGGAGAACTTTGTCTCTGGCATATTTTTTGGTGCAAGGCGGGCCCCACTTGTGGATCCCGTGTTGACCAGAAACTGCATTTTTGCTCCTGTGTCTAAATTGGACGTATGTATATACTTTTTTGAGTATCTCACTCATTCTGGGACTATTGGTGATATTTGTGACAGCATCCGATGATATCTGCTCTAGTTTACATTTTGTGCTGCTATTTTCTTGGCGAGTTAGGGTTCGAATCTTCGTCTGGCTTCCAGGCAAGTGTACCTTGCCATCCTGTTTCTCAGTTCCATATTTACTATTTATTTTATCTATGCATTGTGTGCTCTTTGGATTGGAATTGTTACTTAGCGTCCGGGTCATATCCGGGTGCAGACGTTCGTTGGTAACGTCTAGTATCGATTGATAGATGTTCGTGACGCCTTGATGTACCTATTTGGTTACATCGGAACCCTATGACATATTCAAGCACCGTCATCGTGCCAGACTTCCTGTATCCTAATAGTGTCAGCATGACCAGAATCTGTGATGACTTTAGGGTCATGATTGTTGATAGTTACTTCAGTATGACGAGATAGTTAGATAGAGGTTCAGGTTCAGCGATCACTCGTTGACCGCATTAGGAGGGAAAGACAATTACTAGACATTTGGGCTACTTTGTACGCACTATATATATGTATATGTTCCTCTTTATGTAGAGATAATGTATCCAGAGTCGTAGTATCATCCGTGTGACTATGTGCTTGAAGCTATAGTACGCCCCGTGTGTCTCTGTGCCTCGGAGCTACGATTTTATATTTGGAAAGCCCACGCATCGAACATTGTCTTCAAAAATTGTATCTCACTTAGGTGGTTATACTAGATTACACTGGCGTATCACATGTTTTCTTTCTGTTTTACTATGGCAAATTATTTTTGTACCTTATTACGTCCCTCTGAGGACCTGGTTCCCTACCAAATTGTATGGTCGATTGCTGACGGGAGGCTGGAGATGCTCATGAGTTTTATACAGGTATTGTTACTCGATATTTGTATTCGCTTATTCATTATTCAACTATTATGATCTTTGCTTATTTTTTGCTAGTATAGCCCAGTATTTGTAGACTCATATTATTTTCTTAGAGTCTATTTGGACGAATGTAGTGTGGGGTGTAAACCATGATACATGTTGCCCTTTCTTTATTACATATCATTGTGGTTTGAGACATAGATATATAGACCGTGTTTTCTAGATAGTAACCCCCATTTACAGCTTATACATATTCAGAGTCAGACTGGAGTCCCCTTGGTACCTAGCTGGCCATTGCCATGTGGCCTAGTCCCTTGTATTTTGGGACTGGGGCGTGACAATATATATATATATATATATATATATATATATATATATATATATATATATATATATATATAAGGTATCAAAAGTACCATAAACAAATTAGGATATATAAAATACACTCACAAGACATATTATCAAATATAAGTGGTGCATCACCAAAATATCACACTTCTCTATGATACTCGTGTGATACATCCTTGATACTCTACCAACCAACACCCAACTCTACATAAAGATCATGAACAAGTCTAATATCACAATTAAAGTCTAATTAGAGTGATAGCTATCTAATCTAGTGCCCGGGCAAAATATAACATGTGTATCATCCGTATCGAAGGAAAAACTAACAAAATTATCCCGTATCACAAAGTATCACGATACGACATACTTGTATCCAATTGTGGATACATCACTAGTCCCACATAACCAATCTAGTGTCAATTTGGTCCAATTGACCATTTATCAAACACATGATGCACCAATCTCGGATTTTCCCCAAATTGAGCACAAAAACTAATGTAACATTCACAATAGGGGCCCTAGAGGCTAATTCTACTTCCTATAGGTAGCCATAATACATAGGCGGGTTCCTAATGATCAAGTTTGCATAAATAGAACCTAATTAAAGAAGGAATTCTGAATTATACATATTGAGACATGGATTTCCAATGCACTTCTCCAAATGGGCACAAATAGGGCGCAATTTGTGCAATCTCCTCCTCCTTGGTGCTCCTTCCTTCCTCATTGCTTCTAGATTTACTATTGGTGAATAATGAGAGTAATTGGAAATAAGTTGGTAGGAATTTGGTGGAGGGATGGATTGATTTGGGGAAGAACACTAAATTGAGATAAAATAAAATAAAATGAGGAGGAGAGAAAATTTTCTTCCCCTCTCTATAGGCCGACCACTAGCCCCCTCTCCAAGTAATTGTACAAACACAATAATAACCCTATTGGGTTGTCATGAAGGGGGTTTAATTAAGGGAAAGATTCTACTCCTAATGGAAGATTTAGTTAAAACACTAATTAATCAAATGCTGCCTAATTATTGGGCCTAATTTGGTTTAACTTAAATGTTGGGTTCATAATTCATGACAAGTCTAAATGGGTCCACTAACACAAGTCCAATAATTAATATAACCTACTAACAATAATTAACAAATACAATAATTAATATATAACATGCACAATAATTATGAAATGACCAAAAACTCCTAATGGAAAATATGGTAGTGACACCAGCCATGGTCTAATATATAAATCATGTTGACCGAAGCCAGAGGAGTAATCTCAGAACAAAAGGGATAATATTATCCTTTGTTAAACACCACAGAACGAGATAGCACTACGAGGGGTGGAAGAAGAAAACCCACTCGTAAGCTTCAACCGCAGTCCTACGAGTGCGAGCCATCTAGCTGGAAGTATGGTGGATCCTGATTCTCTTCGGATAAATCTGGCCAAACAAAACTAGTGGGGTCAGAACCCCAAGCAACAAGTACCAAAAAGGAGCTTAAGGTGTTAACCAAAACCACAATCAACAGAAATAAGAGAGAAACAAATAATTAAATAAATACGGGTCAAGCTTTGAATGGTACCAATGTACTTGTCTCGATAAAATAACTATAAGGACTTGTGCACTGATAACAAATTAACTATAAAGAAAGATAAGACGAGGAGCGACAATAGGACATAGGAACTACTCTGGATCAGGACCACAACCCTTAATCCAAACAAGGACCAGGGTTGCAGACCTTCACCCGAGCAAAATTTTGCACTCTAACCACGCGCCGAAAGAAAATAGAATATAACAGCGCGAGCTAGATGAATAGACAAACATTCATATCATGGCCAAACATGACTGCAGCTTGCTATAATTAACTAACTAGGGTTATCACAAATTACCTATTTATTAATAAATGCATGTTTTGAAGAATATCGCTACCACCGGCACTACAGTCAACCCGGATGGCCAAGGGTACGCTTGTCTAGTACTTGTAGTGCACATCACAAATAATGATGGATAAAGAACTAAAGCAGATAACTAATAGCATGACACAACATAACTTAGGCCTAAACTGGTTTATAAATGAAACTGTTTTTGTAAACATAAACTGGTTTTGTAAACATAACTTATCTGTAAATTATCTTGTAACATAAACTGAAACTGAAACACAAATGGAACATATACTGGAATACATATACTGAAATACATAATTTTATGAACCAATGCTCAATAACAATAACTTGTAGTGCCGTAGCACATCACAGATCTTGTAACCACATTATGCAACAAATTATATAACTACCACGGTACATCACAAAGTCTTGTATGTACCGTGGCATGCGTAAACTTGGTAGGTCATGGGGCCCTTGCCTAGCAGGGTTGGTCCATGCCTCATGGGGCCCTTGGAGATCGGGGTAGCCGGTAGCCCAATATTCTTTCCTCCCAATGATGTAGTCAAATTTTATCTAGTTTAATCATTATTTCAAGTTCTTGAGTCGTGGACACTCGAGAACTTCCTAGAATGATGAGTTACGAGTACGAGATATTCACGAGTTATCACTGGCAAACTTATCATATTCGCGACACGTGATACATTGGACAATACTCAAACTCGATTGCCCAATGCCAAATGCAATAGGTATGTCATACACAACAATTTCTACGGTTTCTTGAGTATAGTGCCCCGCTTCGCGTTGGCAATATGTACAAGAGATATTGCTTGGCTGGCTCGAGCGAAAGCCTTCTCGAAAAGTTTTCTGATCGAAAAATACGACGATTGATCTTAGTAAGTGGGCAGAACTTTATTCTCTGATTCATGCATGCCTTAATAATGAATATGAGTTTTTGCAATTCTTGTTTGCTAAGTTGATAATGTTGCATGAGAATGATAGAACAAGAACCTATATGCTAACTAGGAAACTTGAAATGCTTGTCATTGAAAAGAACCTTGCCATGCTAAGTATAGAAATGAATGTTGCATGCTAGTTACACTGACACCGCTATCGAACGAACCATTGTTATGCTAATAAGAAAACTAAAAGATGCTTGAACATGTTCCTTCATAGTATGCTAAACAAGAGTAGAAATACATGCTTAGCTAGAAGAGATAGAAGAACCGTGCCATGCTTGCTTAATTAGAGATTGTTTATATGTTTGCTTGTCATTGATGCTTTGATAGACAGAACTGTAAGTTATTACATTCTAGAATTATAGAACTACTGCTGGAATCACATACTTGTTATCGAACTCGTTCAGAGAATAGCTTGATCACGTGTCAGAGCAGCTAGTATGAGAGTGTACTAGTGTAGTGCTGGGCCGTGAATTGAACCTATCGATCATTTTTTATAAGAAGAAAGATTGAAGTTTGCTTGAACATTGCTTGGTTGCTTTATAGAACTATATGTTAAGAGTGTATCCATGCATCAGTCCGACAACTTGGGCACAAGGTATATGGTCTCTCGAGCGGTATCCTGGGGCACTGGGACCATTTGGCCTGAGAGAGGCCTAGCTCCAACTCTCTGATCCTGTGCTCCACCAAATGGAGGTGCAGTGGGACAATCTCGCATCTGGTGAGCAGCGGATCCACAGAACAATACACCTTCAACCTCCTCCTACAAACATCCCAAGTGTGTCCTGCATTTCTGCAGTAGGCACAAGTGGGCACCCTCTGATCCTGACCCTGCTGCGCTGCCTTCTGCACATAGGGACGCTTAGCTGGCCCCGCACTACCACTCGCACTGCTTGAATCATCCCTGCCTCTCTTGGACTTGAGCTCCAAGTCATCCTCTGCCCTCTGAGCGTCTCCTACTATATGCTCGAAAGTCGCCTCGCGGTCGCTCCTAGTCAAAGACTTGACCGCCATGACCAAGCCCTTGCGAAACTTCCTCACCTTTGCTGCCTCACTCAAGCCTTCTACAAATCTGCCCAGACGGCAGAACTCCGCTGCGTACTCGTCCACCATCATGCTACCCTGGACGAGTGCCTCAAACTGGCTCTCCAAAGCACTGAGCGCCACATCTGGGAAAAACTTCTCCTTAAAAAGCCTCTTGAAAGCCTCCCAAGTAAGCCCTGGTGCCACAATCCTCGTATGAGTGCGATACCATGTCAAAGCAAGGTCAAACATCTGACTGCCCGCTGCCTCTATCTGCATGCTGTCTGGAATCTGTGCCAGCCTGAAGATGCCCTCAATCTGCTCTATCCAGTCATCCGCGTACAGGATCCCTTCTGTACCACGAAACTCCTTGGGCCGCATCCTCTGGAAGTCAATGATGCTTCTCGGCCTCGGATGCTGAGTCTGATCTGCCTGTGGCTGAATCTGTGCCACTCTGTCCACTGCCGTCATGGCCACCTGGTGGGCGTTCTCAATGCCCAGCCTCATCACATCCACTTGACGGTGCTGCGCGTCCATCATCTCCCTGAAGAACGCAAACAACTGCGCGGCGTCTACTGGTGCAGGAAGTGGTGGAGGAACCACTGGAACGACTGGGGTAGTCCTCGGATCGACTAGTGGAGGAGGATCCCCGAGAGAAGCAGATGCTCCCTCAACCACAGGAGTAGTGAGTGGAGCGGTAGCAGCTGCCTGAATACGAGCTGGACGAGAGGTAGCAGACCTCTCAGTGGCAACTGCTGGAATGGTATGATGAGATCGTGTCTTCGGAGGCATCCTGAATACGATCAAAAGAAGTCAATACGGCACAAGATACGATATCATCAAAGAAGGACAGTGATATTTCAAAAGAAACAATTTCAGAATAATTAGATTGGAATTGTTCCTAGTCGTGATTGAGTACACTCTCATCCTAGCTCCTAGAGCTGGCTCGCTAAATCGTTCTACTACCACGACATCGCACTAATTGCGAATCGAGACCTGCATGGGCCACCACCAAAAACGTGTCACGACTCGCACCCGAAAAATCGGGTATGAGTCGTGGGTACGTCCAGCCTACGCTGCAGCATCGGCGGTAGAACGCTGTCTAGGTCAACTATCTAGCTAACAATCTCACGCAATCAATATATAAACCTGTCAAGATCTCAACTCCAAACGGAGGAGCAATATCATAATGATAATCACAAGTACTCAATCACGAATCTAAGCACGATAAGATAACACAGAAGACTAACAACTACAAAGTCTAAACAACTACAGCTAAAAACAACCACAATAATAATAATAATAATAATACAACAATATCCAAAATCATATACAATACAAGGTCTCAATCCAAATCCGGAGACAAATCCGGTGCTAAAAGCTAATAAAACAATAACAAGGTCCTGGTGATCCCGGCTACCAACCCGGAAATCACTCCTAAACAAGAGGGTCCCTGTCTGCACCATCGACAGGCTCAGGTCCATAAAACGTTGGACACCAATCCTCCGGATACTCTGGAAAAAATATGTCCAGTCAGGACTAGAGCAAGTACACCTCTAACAGCAGTTCCATTTAAATGATAAAAACTATAAAACAGTTGTAGCAAGTAGCAAGGTGAAGGAAATACATGTAATAAAATAAGGAAATATACATATCACTGGTGCATAAAGGTAAAGATGCATAAATATCAGAAGCAAGATAGTAATAACTGCAAGATACAAGAAATCTAAACTAAGAGTAAGTCCGTGCACATAAACGTGCAGTGAGTCCAGCATGAGATACATGTAGTGAGTCAAGTCCAGAAACTATAAGTGAGACCAGCAAAAAATGCAAGAGAGTCCAGACTATAAAGAATGAACTCGGTGTCTTTGAAATACTTGTTTCGACATGTAAACGGTTAGGGATAAGTATGGCTCACCGCGCACTGGGTGCGCGGCTGCTATCATTCCAGATTAGACCAGAGGGGATGATTCCAGATGATTCCAGATAGGAATATTTACATGTCTACTCGAGTATTTCCCCGCCCCGACTAGTACAAGTGAATCCAAGACCCGACATGTAAATCAAGTATGAGTCCAGCCTGAAACATGAGTGATGCCTGTAGTGATGCCTGTAGGTGATGCCAGTAGTGATTCCAAAATAGAGGCCAGAAACATGAAAAATACGTTTCGCAAGTAAATGAATCCAGAAATACCAGTCTGTGTCCCATGTTGTGCCAGAAAAATCAGATAATACTATACTAGAAGCTGAATCATAATAATCATCAGATAATGAAAACTATCAGAGAATGTACTCGCATGACGTCCTGAGCAACTGGCGATCCGAACTGGTGTCGCAAGGACTTATTACGAAAAGCAAGGTTAAACAAGTTTTTAATGAGTTAAACAGATATAAAATAACTAAAAGCAGGCTTCAAAGGTCGTCTTAGGTCAAATGGGTCAAACCGGTGAAATCTGGGTCAAAAAGTCAACTCTGGGTCCAAAAAGTCAACTTGGGTCAAATCTAGATCAAAAGTTGACTTTGGCGGTCAACCGAGTCAACCACGGTCAACTCTAAGTCAAACTAGGGTGCCCCTAAAATTCTAGGTCAAAACTAGGTCATTAAGCTAATAAACCCTCAAACTCGCCTCCTTGAGATACCGGGATACCCTCGGTATCCGATACCTCACCCTACGCTATACGCCCCGCCTATACCCTCTAAAACCTTGCTAGCACGCGTAAATATATACACATATACATAGAAACCTATCTCTAAACTCAAACCTAGGCAATTGCTCAAAAACTCCGCTCGAAACCCAATACCTTGGATATCTCAAGGTATTGAGATACCTCTCTAAAACCTCACTAACTACCCCTCTAGTTAGCTATCTAAGCAAATAGATATACTCCTAGTTAATAATCTAGGCTAGAAAATATATACCTAACATATATATATACATACCTACGTATCTATATATATATATATATATATATATATATATATATATATATATATATATATATATATATATATATATATGTATGCAAACACATACATATATACCCACACCTTACCCCCATACCTAAATATATATATATGTATATCTATATCTAGATATCTAAACTATCTACCTAGCTATATGTATATACCTATACATATAGATCTATATATCTAGCTATCCCTTTACCTATCTATCTATCTATCTATCTATCTATCTATCTATCTATCTATATCAATCTACGTATCTATCTAACTATCTATTTATCTAACTAGCTATCTATTTACTTATCTATCTAGCTATCTAATATCTATCTATCTATTTATCTAGCTATCTATGTATCTATCTACCAATCTATTAATCTATCCATCCATCTACCTATCTATCTATGTATCTAATATCCATCTATCTAGTATCCGTCTATCAATCCATCCAACTATCTATTAATCTATCTAACTATAGATCTAACTATCTATCTACCTATCTAGTTACTTATCTATCTATCAATCTATCTATTTAACTAACTAACTAACTAACTAACTAACTAACTAACTATATATATATATATATATATATATATATATATATATATATATATACCCTCTCTCCCTCGCTAAGCCACCTCGCTGCCGCTGCATGCTAACCCTGCTGCTGCTGCATTTTACTGCTGCTGCTGCTGCATTTAACTGCAGCTGCTGCACCTGCTGCTGTGGGCAGCTGTCCACTGCCCCCCCTCGCTGCACACTGCACAAGCCTCGCAGCCACACGCACACACACGACCACACACACAAACACAATCACACACAGACACACACAAATATATACATATATATATATATAACTACACACACACACACACACACACACACACACACACACACACACACTAACATATATATATATACACACACATATACAATCACATAAACACTTATGAACACACACATATACAATCACATAAACACTTATGAACACACACACACACTTATACATATATAAACACACACACACACACACACACACACACACACACACATATATATATATATATATATATACATATATATATACACACACTAATATATATATATACATATACACACACACACTCAAACATATATATATATATATATATATATATATATATATATATATATATATATATATATATATATATATATACACTCACTCACACACACTCACTCTCACACACCCTCACACACTCACTCTCACACACACTAACACACACTCTCACAAACACACAACCACACACACAAATATACATATATATATATATATATATACACATACACACATACATATATATAGAAACACACACAAAAACACTCATACATATACATATATACCTATATAAACACAACACGCATAACACACAACAACGCACACAACACTCCACCAACACGCGTCCAACGACCCCTACTCACACAAACACCTAAAAATATATAAAAAATAATCCGAGAATTCTAGCACACACTCCCCGAAGCTAATCCAACGCGCGCACAAGCCCGAAACTAAGAAACCAAGTCGAAATGGCCGTTCGGTCATTTCGACAAACACGCGGTGTGCGGTTCGGAAAACCTCTTGAAACGCACACCAAACCAACTCGGAATCGGCCCAAAATTTACCCACGGATTCTAAACGATGTCTATATCCTAGAAAAAATACTATCCCGTCGATTCTAGGCCCATGGAGAAAACGCGCACGCACTTAGAACCGACGATGACGAAAACCCCGAAAATGCCCGAAACGCCCATTTCTCCGCGACACGACTTCACGTGTCCGAACGGAGACACGCACTAACTCTCTAGACATCCAACAACGTCTACCTAGGTCCGTCTAACCTAGGACATCACCCAAAATTGGGCCAATTTTGGATTCCATCCAAAATTGACACAAAACCTAGTATTAAAGTCTCCAACACAACCAAACTAGTTCCAACTTCCTCCCATGGGTAGCCCTAAGGTCTAGGAAGGTTCTAAACCACTAATTACACTATATAAGAGTAATTACAAGGGAGAAAATCAGGGTTTACCTCTTGGGAGTTGGAATCCCAAGCCAAAGTCTCCCAAAAGCTCCAAATCTACCACACCAAGCTTCCAAGCTCCCAATCCAAGCTCCAACACCAAATCTAAGCTCTACCCACCTAGGTTGGGGAAGAATGTAGGGTTAGGGTTAACACAAAAGTAAGAAATGGAAGGAGGAAGGAAAGAAATTGGGGAAAACTTACTTGGAAGAAGGAAAGAAGAATAAAGAAGGAGTGGAGAAGAAGAAGAAGTGAAGAAGAAGAGAAATGGGGGGCTGGGGCTGCTGTGGTTTCGGGTAGGGGGCTGTGGGAACCAGCCAAGTACAAATAAAGGGGTTTCCCTAATGTCCAAAAGTCCAAAATGCCCTCCTCTCACTTGGGTTTGGGTTTTGGGTTCCAAAAGCACTCAAACTAACTCCAAATCTCTCCAACTAACCCACTAAAAATATAATAAATATTTCTAAACCCAAAAATAGGTCTCACAAGGGTGTGGGCTGGGTCGGACATGGGTCCACTAGGGTCTGACATGGGTCCAGGCTAGCCAAAACCCTAAAACAATCAAATAAAAATAATACAACCACTAATTAAATATAAATACAATTAAATAATAATAATACATAATTAACCCAAATTAAAATAAAAAAATACCCGGATCTAGAAATGGGGTAGTGACAACGCCCATGCGAGGACGATCTGTTCCGCAAGCAGCCATGTGAGGACAATCATCCCCTTCCGGGAATCGGGACATGACATAATGGTATCAGTGCAACTCGACCATTTGGCCATTTCGCTTCTTAGCTTCAACTCAAGATGTTCTTTGCCACTTGATATCATTGCTGCAATGAGCGTTCCATACAATAAGTCCGTAAATATTCTCAAAGATGCCAGCAAAACTTTTCTGGATTGTTTTATTGCTTGAGAGTTATGATTTGTGATTTCTAATGGCTAGAGTTTTATTGAGTTCTGATTGCTAGAATTTTGATTGAGGGTGGTGAGGGATGAGGACTATCACTGCTCTGGATATCGAAAGTTTTTTCTTGAATTTTGAGGACGAAACTTTTCTCGGTGGGTAAGTATGTAGTGTCCCGCTTCCCGTTGGCACTATGTACAAGAGATATCGCTTGGCTGTTTCGAACGGAAGTCTTCTTGAAGAGTTTTCTGATCGAAAAATAAGACCATTGATCTTAGTGAGTGGACAGAACTTCATTCTCCGATTCTTGCACGACTTAATAATAAATATGAGTTTTTGTAATGCTTGTTTGCTGAGTTATTGAATGAGAATGATAGAACGAGAACCTGTATGCTAACTAGGGAACTTGAAATGCTTGTCGTTGAAAAGAACCTTGCCATGCTAAGTATAAAAATGAATGTTGCATTCTAGTTACACTGACATCGCTATCGAACGAACCATTGCTATGCTAATAAGAAGAGTAAAAGATGCTTGAACATGTTCCTTCATAGTATGCTAAACAAGAGTAGAACTGCATGCTTAGCTAGAAGAGATAGAAGAACCATGCCATGCTTGCTTAATTAGAGATCATTTACATGTTTGCTTGTCATTGATGCTTTGATAGACATAACTGTAAGTTATTGCATGCTAGAATTATAGAATTACTGCTGGAATCACATACTTGTTATCGAACTCGTTCAGAGAATAGCTTGATCACGTGTCAAAGCAGCTAGTATGAACGTGTACTAGTATAGTGCTGGGTCGTGAATTGAACCTATAGATCGTTTTTGATAAGAATAAAGATTGAAGTTTGCTTGAACATTGCTAGCTTGCTTTATACAACTATCTGTTAAGAGTGCATCCATGCATCGGTCCTACAACTTGTGCACAAGATATATTGTCTCTCGAACGGTATCCTGGGGCACTGGGACCGTTCGGCCTGCAGGAAGAGGTTAATCGGAACACCCTGAGGCAATGAAGTCATCGCTATTAGGCGGGTGTTTATGTCATTAGTTAGCTGGTTCATGAGTCAAAGCAGCCATTTTGAGCGTATTTTTGGTGTAGTGCTGGGCCGTGATAACACCGCTACTAATCATGGTTTCCATGGACCATCATATAGTTAGGACATGCTAGGCTAGCATTCTTGCATACCTAACTATTTGATGCAGAGACGGACAGGGAATAAAACCTTTATGATTATGCAAATTATTGCTAACTTGTATGTCAGTTGCAGGATAATCGTTCGGCAAAGGGTAAGAATCATTTGATAAGTGATGTACTGATTTCTAATTATGCTTGAATCTCGTATTGCTCCTAGACTTGCATGTTTTACTTGAATATGCTGCTGCCCCTTTGAATAATATGAATAGTCTACTAGATCACTGCTATTGTTTCTAAAGAGTTAGTAGATAAATATGGTGCACGATACATGCTGCGTACTGCACGATAGAACACTGCCCCTACTGTATGCTTGAATATTTTTTATGTGCAAACCATTTTCAAAGATATATTTTTGAAAGAAGTAAACTGACTCTGATCCTATGCTGCATGAGGAACCTAGTAAAAGTAGCAAGATCACTAGTAATATAATTTTTTGCCACATGATTACTTAGTGTTGGTTTTAGGGAGTGTGGCTTCTGTTCGTTGCTTATACTCACCAGTACTTTCCCCAAAGTGCTGACCCCCACCAGTTTGCTTGTTCGCAGGTGCTGGATTGTTCGAAGAAGCGATAGCCGAGCCTCATCCCCAGGACCCGAAAATATGGAGTCGATGCCTTGAGCAGTATCGAGACGTTTTGAGCTGCTTTTGTATAAAGGAATGTAATATATGGAACAATGTCATTGTAATCGAGAAAGATAGATAGCTTGAGCGAATTATAATCTCGGCCAAGCGTCGCTTGTATCACATCTTGAATATCAATAAAAAGATTATTTTCGTATGCCATTGTGTACTTTACTTTCTGCAATGTTATGCCGATGCTTCCTTCTTAAAGAGCTTACTTGCCCTTGTCAAAGCTTTGGCCTTGTGGAAGCACAACATAGGCTTACGCGGCATCATGCCCATGCGAGGGCGATCGGTTTCGCAAGTAGCCATGCGAGGACGATCAGCCCCTTGCAAAAATCGGAACATGACATTGAGGGTCAAAACATGTGTTAAATTGTAAGAGCACAACATCCAACTATATAGTACACAAAGAAATATCCCAAGCAAAAATGGAAGGAACGCATGATTAAACCTGGCGCAGAAACTCACAGAAACAAAGTTGACGCACAAACTCACAGAAACAAGGTTGGCGCACTTTGTCAAGTTAACCAACACGTCCCACTTGACAAACATTCGGGCAAGAATAAGACGTGCTTTCAAAGATAGTGCATGAGCAAGCTAGCTAAAAGATAACACACAATCCGAGGTTAATGTTCAACAGTCGAAAAACTCGCCAGTCGAGGAGCACAAAAATTAATAATCACAGAAATCGAGAAACCAACCAAAGCTTCGTCCCTAATGAAACGAAGAGGGAAAAAAGTGCGCGAGCAGACCAAACATAAGAAAAGTGCGCCGGCTGACGAAACATTGCAAAAGTGTATCAAATTGCCAAACGCGAATAAAGTGCTCTAGCTGACTGTGGCACACTTTCTCTTGGTTTTCCAGATAGTACTTTGATTGAATACTCACAAAAGTGCACCAATTGGGTTTTTCTCTCGAAAGTGCGACACTGACTCAAGGAGTGTGACTTGCGTACTTTTGCTAGGAGACCGAGTGCACTATGATTAGTATGCACGAAGAGTTGGAACATCACACCAATACGCCCAAATTGAAATATACGTATTTCTACCCCAAATGGGTTCTCTTGCATACTCTTCACAGGGCACTGTTATTCTTCTCCAGTCAGCCATTTTGGTATACTTATTGTATCAAGTTTCAGCACTGAACTTAGCTGGACTCGAAATCAAGAACGGCCAAAAGCAAAGTTACATAAAATATGGTGCTCTGTACTATGAGCTAATTAGTTTTGTAAAACACAAAATTTTTGGAGATCAAATCCCAAGAAAACAAAAGTGAACCCATGAAAAACCCAAATCTTGAAACTGAGATCTACTCCAAATCATCCATCAAAATTCAAAACTCCAATATCTAAATTAGATGAGAACATCAATGTGAACATTTTCTGTCAAACACATTTCGAATTTACACAATATAAATAAAATATAAAAATTTATGGTTTTATCATTTGAGCAAGATGTACTTGCATGGAGTGGCTTCTTAGCCTCTACCTCTCACGGTCCAAGTCACATCAACTTCTTCTAGGGTTAGGGTTTAGTCTTGAGGGAAAGGAGCAAAGGAAGGAGAAAGAAGAAAGAAAGTGGAATGAAGAAGAATGAGGAAGGAGAGAGAAAACACTTATATATATATATATATATATATATATATATATATATATATATATATATATATATATATATATATATAAGGGTAGAGGGGGATGGTTTAGCCATGGGTTCAACCAAAATGAACCAAACCATGTGTCCAGTCTACATGCAGGTCCTAAATCGGGTCTTTGGCAATGCCCCTGTATATTCTACTGGTCCTGGATAGTCTCTCCAAACAACAGAAAAAATATAAATGACAGGAAGCATCATGCAAAACAACAGGAATACATTATCAGAAAATAAATTTAAATATTAGAAATTCGAGAAATAGCAAATTTGGAAACGGGTGTGACATTCAATACGCCTGAGACCTAGTCGCTCTCCGTTCCTCCGGAGGAGGATCTGAATCTGAACTACCATTCTCTTAAGTATTCACCTCCTCGTCTGTTGATAAGTACTTAAGCTGAAGGAGTTGATAGCCACTGCATATAGTCAACCATATCCTCGAACCAATCTGTCGGATCGGTCTAGGAACTGCTCTCGCTATCATAATAAGAAGTGCCCTCACTATCCTGGTAAGAAGTGCGAGGGCCCTCATGAGAAGTGCTCTCGCCAGCCTGGAATAAGTGTCCTTGCCAATCTGATGGGAAATGGACATACGATTCCATCTCTAACAAACGCTACATGCTGGATAATTCGGTGGAATATATATATATATATATATATATATATATATATATATATATATATATATATATATATATATATATATATTTATATCGAAGGCATACAGGGCGTTGGACCGTACATAATATCTCGATCCATAACAGCCGCAAGACGTTGCAAAAATATTTGTGCCTCCAACCACATGCTATTGATTAGTTGTATTTCTGGACGCTAAAATTTAAAAGTTTTTTCTTCAATAAATCTAATAAAATAAAATATACTAAAATGATAAATAAAGACATACCAGTTCGATAAGACTGTCTAATAATCCATGCATTTTACAATCATCTACAGCTATATTCGCGAATCGGAACTCCTCAAATCTATAGGCTATGTTGCTAACACACGATGCTCTCAATCAACGTCTGTAAGCAATGTCACCTAACACTGCATAGTTTAAACCAAATATTAGCAAAACACAATGTCAAACTTAATAAAATGTAATAGAATTTAAACTTACAATCATTCGGATATTCCACTTGACGAGACATATTTGCCACACTCTCTCTCATATATTGAATTTCAGCCAGGAAGCAAACCATGTATTCTAGATAGTGCATAGGCTTTTCCATAGCTCATAGCCGGCAGACCATCATGAATTATCTGCACTATCCCGAACTGTCGAAGAACACGATCTGCTGGATGGTATATGGTCCGATAGAGGTATGTGATGTAAAATATATTTAGATTATATGTATATGACATCATATGAATATCGGGTGCATTGAAGCAAAAACTGTAGGACATCTATAAAACCTATTTGATCTCCATATTAAATTATTTTAAATTATTCCATAAAAGCAAATAAGAAAGTGATAATTAGACAATATAAATATTAAATTATTTTATCTCTGAATGATATAGCGAGTCAAATTGTGTTCGATAAATGGAGACAACATGGTATCCGCAGTATGTCTAGTCCACTGCATCGGCCGTCCACCTTCTAGCAACCGGAAAGACAACCGCATCATAACTAATACCGGTCACTGGTTTACCAATAGTTAAATGCTCGTAGGACCAAACCTAAGTAGAAACAATATGGTATAATAATATATTATTGACTTACATAAATAATATTCTTTCTTTTATAAATACTTGTACTAGTGACATGCATCAAGTAAGATTCTTGCTACAATTATCTACTGAGATCGCAAACACTAACTCTCTCAAGGAGAAATACAAATATGACAATACTTTTGCTCCTTATGCATGTCGAGTGTGTTATACCAAATTATCCAAAATTAGTAGAAGATACACATTTACCTTGTAGTCCGTTCCGTTTGGAAAAAAAGAATTACACTACATAAAGCAAGTAAACATGTTCTCGTGCAACAAATGACCTGAATTATTAAATTCAAATGAATGAGTTAAACTATAAGATCCATGTTTTAAATAGACACTATAATTAAACTTCATATCCGATTTTCATCCACGTTTACTTGATCATTACTAGTATGATCAAGATCCATAAAGTAGCAATGTAGCCAGCTTATGGTAACGTCTGATATGCCTAAATCTGCTGGTGAATCTGCACCAAGATATCGCCTAATAAGACCACCGACATCTAAATAGTTATCGAAATATATATGGTCACCTGTAATATTAAATTAAATTTTTAGATAACCCTATAATAATAATAATAATCACATAGTATTAAAACAGTAGAAATATTGATAAATATAAATTATTTTACCTGAATTAGGTAACCCTAGAATGTTTAGTATATCCTAGAGTGTGATGGTCATCTCGTCCACTGACAGCTAGAAAATGTTGCGTTGGGGCCACCAACATTTAGCCATAACAAATACTAAATTATTTTCACGTTCCTGGACCTCTTTCTAAATAGTGGGTCAACCATGAATGCGTCCGTCGTTTTGATCACCCATCTATAAAATAAATAACAACTATACAAATTAAAACAGGTACATAAAACAAGAAACAAAAAATACCTTAGTTGATGCTCTATGCTTGCTTGCTACTGTCTCCATGGTTCTCTCTTCTTGGTTGCTTCTCTCTTCTTTCTGTTGTTCTGCTGTCTAGCAACCCAAAACATCTTCCTATTTTTAGCCTCCTCTTCTACCCACTCCACGATTTAAACCATGATCTAAATCCCCTACTCATTTATTTAAAAATAAATAAATAAAAAAAACAGTGGGACATTCCTGGAGTTTGCGTTCTATTTCTATATTTAATACGGGACGCCAACTACAATGATATCCCACTCCCTAATCTTTGACTGTGCCATTGATAATGACGTCCGTTTCAAATTTTGAACTAATGTGTCATTGGTGTTTATATCCTATGTGAAAATACTTCGAATTTATCATCTTTTGATACAAATTTGAATAATTTTATGCTATAGTATTCTTTTCTTTCTAATTTTTAAGGTTAATTTTTAAGGCACATCGAAAGTTATTCAGGACAGTCTAATTTTTGGAACTGTTTTAACAGTCCTAAATATTTAGTACTGTCAGATTTTTTGACAGTCATATATTTTTAGGACTGTCAAAAAAGATTGACAGTCCTTTTAATAAATAAGACTATCAATTTTTTTGACAGTCCTAATACAGTGTCCTGAGTAAGAGATGATGTGTCTTTGGAATTAACCATTTTTAACTCTACCCAAAGGACAAAGTTATAGAAAAATAATATGAGAGCAGATCTGTTGTTCCACATATTCTGTTCTTACTTTATTTCAGGTGGATCCATTTTTATTTTATCCTGACTGGAGACCACATGCAATAGGGTAGGAATAGAGAATATGTGTACCAGCCGCTCTGAAATAATATGCTCTCTTCTCCCTCCATCAACCGAGTGAAACTGAAATAAGGGCAGTAAGGTTCTCCGCGGAGGAGTTTGATGAGATCGGGTTCTTCCCTTCATATCCGTTGTTGCTCTGGTAATTATACGAACTCTGACCTAAAATATAATTAAAACCTAATTAGGGTTAGGTCGATAGGGATTTTCAGAAGCAATTTAATTTTGTGACATTATGGAGGTTGTGTCAACGATCGTCATTGGCGTGAGTATATGTTGATCATGGATCTTCATTCTTGAATCGTATTGTGAAATTCCAGGAACAAATGAGTGAATAATTATCGTATTGTGAAATTCCAGGAACAAATGAGTGAATAATTTATCTCAAATTGAAATGATTGCAATCAACGAAAATGCGATCTAACTCTTCACTATGCATTTTTTTTTGTTTTGTTTTATCTGCAAAAAATGTGACAATCCAAAAATCTGGGACGTATCGTGTCGGACGCGTATCGGACACTCCACATTCACTAGAACACACCAGAAACTAGGTGTCGTGTCTGTGTTGCCGTGTCGTGTCATTTTGGTGTCCGTGCAACATAGGTATTGGGTCATATTCATGTTCGTGCAACATAGGATTCTAGCACCTTCGAGTATATTAAGGATTTCAGTTGTCGCTAAATTTTATCCTCAAAACTACTTCTCCATGGGTGTGTGAACCACGTGCGCTTGAGATGAATGTGTATTAGGATTAAGTGGTCTTTGCTACTTGTTTTTACATTCACTAGAAGGTGTTGGATGTTGTCATCCTTACTCCTTATAAGCTTGATCTCGGACCTTATGTGGAGAAATTATTCAGTGGTCCGGCCTCACCACGTGGCAGTGGCAGTGGCGAGGCCTTGCTCCCCCTCAATAATAGCATGACACACCACTCAACTAAATTAGAGGAAAAAAATAAAGTGTTGTGTCAAGCTGTTATTGGAGGAGAGTAAGGTCTCACCACTGCCACGTGGTGAGGCCGGCCCACTGAATAATTTCTCCCTTATGTGGCTCAAGCCTGAAGAGTGGAGGACATTTGAGAAGAGTTTTTCTCAGACTTCAACTCAAGTTTGATCTGTGTATATGATTTTCAAATTGTTATGTATATTATTACTATTCTCGGAATAAGATTTTTCCTTGAAAAAGAAATGTCAAATAGCCAAGTCGATGTCGCCTTCTTTTTGGTAGTTTCTATCTGGATGTTAATGTTTGGATAATGTAATTTCTTCCAAATTGGATATTTTTACAAGGTAATTATGTGGTGCTTACTCCAGTGAAGCTTAAGCAAGCTGGAGGTGGAAGGCATAGGGACATGTTAGAAGCGTGAGATTTGGATTTAATTTCAGATAATATCACATTTCTTTTCTGTAATACCTTTTTTGGGATTAGCATATTTCTTATCAATTATGTTCAAAGTTTTGAAAACAACAGTTGTTTACCATGAGTGTGCTTGATTCGGAGCTTTATCCCATCAATTTCATGTGTTAAGAGCTTGCTTTGACATCCTTGCCCTAAAGAAATTATCAATGTGAGGAACAAGCGGATGTATGCACTATTCAATTTAGAAGGAAAAAGATGAAAGTTGTGCTCATAGACCAGTCTTCATAATTTATTTTAGCTTTAATAACATGACTGTTTTGAAATGCATTAGAAGTGAATAGGTCTGATTAAATAGAGTCAACGGGAAGAAGAAAAAAAAACCATATTAGAGCTTCGACTTATTTTTTGAGATTGTTGTTCATTGTGCCAAAATGTGATTGAAACCACCTCGTAATTTCACCATATGGGAACTATCAAGGATCATGAGGTTATGAGATGGTGGGAGGATGCCTTAGATTTAGTTGATATATGTTTTACTGCCTGGGATAAAGAGATGAACAATTGAGTGTTGAACAATGGTAAGAGCAAAGTCAAGGCAATGACTGGATAGGTTGGACAAATTTTTGTAACAACAGCAACAACAAACCCTTTATCCAAGATTTTCAGGGTCGGTTGTTGGAATCTCCTTCTTCCATTCGGCTATGTTAAGGACCATGTCCTATGTAACATCTATATCCTTTTTTAACACTTTAAACCATGCTGGTTTAGGCCTATCTCTTGTCCTAGCGACTCCACTAACTATTATATTATCGCTTCCTTACGGGTGCAGTGTTCCGCTTTTAGCGGGGGCAATGTGTGAGCTAGTGGCTTGAATAGCCAAGTTAGAATCAAATCATTGTAGAAAAATTATGTCGGTACTGATTGATCCAGACAAAGTGAATTTAGACCATTTTCCATCCACGGAATAATATTTTTGTAACCGAGTCATAAATGCAATGAATCGTGTCTTGGATAATGAACTCTATATAAGTCTCTTTCTCAAACCTAATTACTGTTTGTTTTCGTTGAGAGCTTTTCGTTGTTGGTTTTGTGGATACGTTTTTGTTGATGTTTTCGATAAAATTTTCATTGCTTGTCTTCATCAATTTTTGGATTCATATCGAATTCTGAGAGAGAGAGAGAGAGAGAGAGAGAGAGAGAGAATAAGAATAAGAATAAGAATAAGAATAAGAATAAGAATAAGAAGAGTACTGTCACGCCCCAGTCCCAAAATACCAAGGGACTAGACACGTGGCAATGGCCAGCAGCACCCTCCAATGGGCAAACCCAATTTAATGGACCCATTAGAGTGTACTTAAGCTATAAAACAACAATAAAGGTCTACGATACAAGTCACAGTCTAAATCTAATCTCATCCACAGAAGATAATCACAGTTCAAATATCAGAATAATCAAGATGAAATATAATTCAACAACAAGTCTCAATAAATGTCTCGGGGAACAACCCGATAATGAGTTTAATACATTAATCCACGAGACATGAAATAGAGTATCAAGAACAGAAATGACTGAGTATATAAAGCAAATACTCAGGAGAAATCTTCTGGCATCACCTCGTCCTCTGGTGTTGGTACTGCTCCAGCGTTTGCTTCTGTCACGTATACCTCGGGGTAGATCTCCTCTGCTATACCTGGGGATATAATCCGGATTCCAGGTCCCCAGGGGACATAGCAAGGTACAAAAATAACTCAAGCCAAATAAATGCAGTATATAAAAATAAATATCCACAGGGCAAACTATGTAACCAGATATGTGATATGCAAATGAGAGCATTAATCATACTCAGGCTGAAATGAGAGCATTAATCATACTCAGGCTGAAACTACTACAGGCTCTGTGTCGGTGAAACCCATAACAACATTTATTTTCGAAGGGCCAGTATATGTGCCATAGCTTTGTTCAGAGTCTAAGGCACCTCCAGTTATATATATATATATATATATATATATATATATATATATATAATCAGCCTTTAGTATGGTAAGACTTTCCCCACCCAATGTAATCTCACGTCTCATATCCATAACACGCAAGATCATGACCTCTAACTAATGCAGCGAGTCATAATGATAGCTATGCATATGTAATATCTATGTCACGATTCCTGTAATCCTATACAGAATCACCATGAATATCTCAGGAAGATTCTGTCTCATGAACAATGTCAAGTGTCCTATGGTATGACGTACTTGATAAAGCAAGCACGAAAAATATATAGGTTCGCAATATCAATGCTTTAACTGACGTTACACGACTCCGTGTATGGCGTCGACACCCGAATAGTATTCGGACGCTAAGCAACGTCACACGGTCCTAGGTTGAACAGATACATCACATAAATAAATCAAGAGAATAATATGAAGCAAGTACTGCAAGATTGGCAAGGTACACTTGCCTGGGGTTTGAATTCCTCCAATTACTCCGGTAACAGTGAGATCTTCAGGTACTCCTCCGGATGCTGAAATAAACACTATCATCATTCTCAGAAGATATAAAATAGCTACGATTGTCTATCCATAAGTCCAATTTGGACACAGGGGCAAATTTGACAGTTTTTGGTCAAAGCGGGGTCCACATATGGCCCACTTTGTACCGAAAAACGTGCCAGAGACAAAAGTTCTCAAAATTCGTCAAACTTAGTGTCTACAAGTCCAGAACGACGATACGAACCCAACGGAATGTCCAGAACTGGATTTCGATGAGCCTATCACAAAATCGTCCGTCAAGTGGAGCCGTGGGGCCCGCGATACGGGATTTTGTCAACGTTCTCAGAATCGAACCAAACTTGGGTCACAGGACCAGCGTATCGCTACGAGTCCGATGGCACAAGTTTCGTTACGAAACGACAAGCACACACGAAGTTACGAGTTTTAGAACATGTCCGATACAAGACGATTTCGACGGATACGCGTTAATTTCGGTGTGCACGCACATCCAAATCAACTTCTACGAAATTTCACACGTCCGTATTGACGGTGTGCACCTTTCAGTGAAATTCGCACACGACCAAGTCACCTCGTTTAGCGGGACGCACCCAGTTTCGGAAAAATTCGAGTTTTAAAGACCAATTTTTTGGTCAATTTCACCCGCAAAATAATTACAATCTACAGCACATCAAAATTAAACTAATTACAGAGTTTGAATCTCGGTTATATGGTCTAAATTACTGTTCAAGTGAATTTCAGATTTATTACACAGGTTGGTCGTAAAACGGCCGTGAACTTGTGAGTTCGGGCCAATTTCAGAATTTCAGAAATAGGGGTAAATTTTTCTGGTTTTGCGTCGCGATTTACTATCGACACAGGACACGATATCCCAGTCTAATTGCACGGGGTTCGAGGGGATCACATAGCGAACATGTCGCAACAGTCTGTTCGGAAAACGATGCTACGAGGAGAGAGAAATGCTCACCGGAACAGGACGTCGGAAACGACCAAACTACACGGGGATGAGGCGGCGTGGCGCACGTCGGCGACGGGTGGCGGCGCTGCTGCGACTGCTGTGGTGGCTGTTCAGCTGCTGGGTCAGTGGGGGAGTCATCGCCGGTGGTCGTGGGTCATCTCTGGAGGGAGCTCGTCGGTGCTGGGGAGGCAGCGGATAGGCGGTGGCAGCGGGGTATCGTGGTGGTTGGCAGAGGATGATGGAGATGGCGGTGAGGGGTTTATATAGGGGTACACGACGGCCGTTCAGGGATGGGAAAGGTCGGCGGGGAGGCGGAGCGGCGGTGGCGGCGGTTAGGGAAGGCGACGGGGGCAGCGGCCGGTGAACGGCGGAGAGGGGAGGCAGAGAGTCGGGGGAGATGATGGGTTTCGGTTACTGTAGAATAGGGAAACGGGTCGGGTCTTATTGGGTCGGGTCTTAGCGGGTCGGGTCAACGGGTTCAGATCCGAATCCGACCCGCTAGGGTTGGTTTGGTTTATTTAGGGTTCGGTTTATTCTAAGCTTGGTTTGGTTTATATTGGTTTATTTAAAAAATATTGTTTTAGGTATTTAAAAAAATAGTTTTTGGGTCCAATAAATTCCAGAAAAATTATACTATGACTATTTATTTATTTTATACTCAAAAATATTATTTTCATAATATTTTAATATTTTAATTTAATACTTAAAAATATTTAATTCCCGAAGAACATTTATTTTAGTTATTTAAAAATCACAGAAAAATTTCGAAAATTTATATTTTTACTTTCTGAAAAAATTCGTGTGTTTACAAGTACTAAACCTCTGCTGGTACAAATGCACGTGAACGTGTAGCGATACTTGATCGAAGCATACAAAATTCTCTCTTTCGACAATTCTCTAACAATGAGGGGCTTTGATCCTTCGCTCCTTTATCTCCACGTCTTAACAAAAGAACCTCTTTCAATTCTTCGTTCTGTCCTTCGATCAATGATACCTCAATAAAGAATCAAGATAAAAGAGAGTAAACACATTGTTGTTAACTTGTTATATAGAAATGTGGAATGTTATACTGTTGTTATAAAGAAATAAAATTGTGAAAAAAATGTTTGGTGTAGCATCCGCTATCCTAGAATGTTAATTACGAAATTTGGGGAAAAAAATTCAATAAATTTTAATAGAATTTATTAATAGCCTAGAGGGTATTTCAGTAATTTAGATTACTTGGAAGATCACCTAATATAGTTAATATCTAGAATATAGTCTAGAAGGGTGACCCTAAATTATAGAATGTGTTTTAGTACCTAACTATAATATTTTATAAATTGTTAGAATTTACAAATATTTTTTAAATTTTATTTGGATTAAGGTAATCAAGTTATCCTTAAACTAGTTTAGCCTTAACTATTTCATATGCATGATAACAAATTTATTGATCTTAAATTAGATATGTTTAGAGTTTGTAATACATAGAGAACAAATTGTATATATATTTAAATTTAATACTTTCAAAAATTTTAATATATAATTTCTTTAAAACTTTACAATTAAATAATTTTTTAACATCTTTTTAACTTAGAATCTTTAACCATGCATATTACTATAACCTATTTGGATTAACATCTTAGGTTAGGATTTTATCCATAGTAGGTTTAAATATATATTAGTAATGATATTGTATAATATTTTGAATTAATACAAAAATTAAGATTCGTAATCATAGTTATAATTGAATTCCATATAATTTAAATAATTTTATATTAGATATTAGCACCTATTTGAGTACATTAGTAATAGTAGTAGTATAGATAATGTTATCTACGTTATTGCATGCATAATATATATATATATATATATATAGAGAGAGAGAGAGAGAGAGAGAGAGAGAGAGAGAGAGACTTGTATACTTATAGGTAATACTATACATAATTGTATTAAGATAATAATCCAAATCTAGTTCAAATTTATTCTTTCAAATCATCTAATCCTAATCATATCCAAATTAACTTATCTCTATCTATTATATATAAATACCTAATTTCTGAAATAAAAACCTAGATTACCTCTCCCATTTTCCTTCTAAACGTCCAAGAACCCCTTTCTTTTTCATCCAAAAGAGTCCCAAAATTCGCCACAAATAATCCCATTTTCCAACAACTATATCAATTTTGAAAGACCATATCTCCTAACTACGGACTCCGTTTCATCTCCAGTTTTTTTAGAATCGTATTGAGGTTAGCTTTTATATTCTGTAATTTATTTCCATTAATTCGAAACCTAAATTTATGTAAACTTTTTTGAGTGTTAGTCGTCCGAAAAATAACGTGTCTCGTTGTTTTCAGGAGATCCCGAACTCGTTTTCGCTATCCGTTTGGTTTTTCGGAAAGCTGACACAGAGATATATAACATACTAAATTTTTAGAAAATATTAAATTCATTTGATATTCTGTTTAATTTATAGAATTTATAGATAACTAGTAATCTATCAAAATTTGATCTATAGACCGTAGCGACCATAACTCCTAACCGATTCGAGATTCGTACAAACCATCGGTTCCAACGCTCTTGTGGCAATGAAATCTACATGATTATGTACTCGAATATCAGGTTTGTATCAGTTGACTTTTAGGTTAGTAAAACATCTTGATTTACGTGCTATGAATTCCGAATTCGCAAATGTGACTTAAATTAGCCAAAAATTGTGTTTGATCTATATATATCAGAACCTAATGTGATTAAAATAGGATTTAAGGTGATTTTATTCAGAATTTGTTAAATAATTAGCTAGGGCAACCATTAGTTAAGAATGGTTGTTTGTATGTGAAAAAATTAAATCTAAATTATTTTAAATTGTACATCGGGGTTCGTGGGATGATGATATGATGGGATAATTAGTGGATTTGATTCACGTCGTCTTAAGTTTGTGACTTCACCATGCTGGTTTAGGCCTATCGTGCAGTGCGCAGCATGTATTGTGACTCATATTCGATCTCTTAGGAACAAAGGTTCTCTAGTGGACTGTTCATCTCAAATCAAAACAAGTGCATCAAGTGGACTATCATTCTTTCAAGCAAACAAGAAGAACTAGTTATATGATTTCGGTCTCCGAGAAACTCAGGATCAGTAGCGGTAAACCAGCTAACTAATGACTATTTTATCTGATGCTATTAGTAGCTGTGACTCATGGTTGCTCTTCACTAACATAATAGAAACCGGGACCAAGGTTCAGTTCTGCACTAATAGCCATTGTCCAACCGATGCGAATGCATGAAGCACTATAAGATAAACTCTATGATGCAAATGAAATGAACAAGCAAGTTATATATGTATACTCTTTGTTTTTCTTACCCCTTGCTGAACGGTTATCCTGCAACAGACATACAAGTTAGCAACAATTTGCATAAACATATATGTATAAGGTTCTCTTTCCCTATCCGTCTCTGCATCAAACAGTTAGGTATGCAAGAAGGCTAGCCTAGCATGCGCCATAACTATATGATGGTCCATGGGTAGCCCCATGATTAGCAGCGGTGGACCAAGGTTCAGCTCTTCACTAGCACGCGCATGTGTCGGCAGCTGTGACTCAAGGTTCAGCTCTTCACCAACACACACGAATACTAGCAGCCGTGACATCATGGGTTTCGCACAACACTAATAGACATCGCCCCACTAGACCCCGTAGGCCGTATCCTCAGGGCGAAACGAAAATCTCTTCCGGACCGAGCGATTCCCAGTACCCCAGTAACCGTTCGAGAGACAAGACCTTGTGCACAAGTTGTCCGAGACCAATGCAATGACATGAAGCATCTATAATGCAAGCAAAACAAATGATCAAGCAAAACATATATGGTCGAGCATAACACATCTTGTCAAGCAAAAGCACATCTTTCACATATCTAATAGCACACCCTACTAGATCACAAGGACCGTACCCCAGGGTGCACTATTAGTCTCTGCATATACGAATCAAAGACTTATAGCAGTTCGATATAGCAAAACAGGCAAGCGAAACATAAAATAGCAAGCACGATTTCGATTTCATAACTAGCATGCAATATCTATCTCTTTCTTAGCATATTACAAAGGGACTTGTTCAAACGATTCATTTACTAATCTTTTTAGCATGGCAATGGTTCGTTTGATAGTTGTGTCAGTGTAACTAAGCATGCAACATTTCTTATACTTCTTGACTTAGCATGGCAATGTTCTATCTCTTTTCAGATAAGCATACAAGTTCTCTACTTAAGCAAGCAGGTTCGTTTCAATGACAAGCTATACGAGTTCTCTTATTAAGCATGCAGAGTCAGGTTCTATCATTCTTCTTATGAAACTATCTTCTTAAGCAAACACGCATTTCAAAAACTCAGATTCATTATTAAGGCGTGCAAGAATCAGAGAATGAAGTTTCTACCCACTCACTTAGATCAATCGCCTTGGGGTTCGATCGGAAACTCTCCGAGAAGACTTTCGTTCGAGTAAGCAAAGCGAAATGACTTGTACATAGTGCCTACGCGGAGCGGGACACTACATCTTTGTCCATAAATAAGGAAAAAAAATGAATTGGTGATTTACAGGCATAGAAAGCTAGGATTGACTCAGCAAAGTACAACAAATAATTTGGATAAATGTGACAAAACGAAAGTTTCATCTGGGGATGGTTGGTGATCAAAGCAAAGGTCTTGAATAAATGGATGATAGGAGATTGAGTCATTTCATTGAACTTGCAGGACAAGTGTATATAGAATTGGAAAACAAGTTGTGAACTTGTGTTCAACTTGTAAGGGACATGGTCCATCAAACTCCTTTAGTAAGAAAATGTAATTTTTGATATAAGAGGCCAAATAAATTGGATCTAAATGGCTTGTCTTAACAGGAGTTGAGAGGGAGTCCTAGGGCTGAAAACGAGCCAAGCCGAGCCAAGCTTTTATAAGCTTGAGCTTGGCTTGACTAAAATTAATCGAGCTCGAGCTCAAGCTTGATAATTTTTTTATTTTAGAGCTTGAGCTTGGCTCGAGCTTATTTATATTGAGCTCAAGCTTGGCTTGGTTTGAGCTCGAGCTTGGCTTGATAAGCAAGCTTGATTCAAGCTTAATAAACAAGCTCAATAAGCTCAAAATTAAGTTCGATTTCAAGCTCATTCAGCTTTATTTCAAGCTTAACGAGCTCGATTTCAAGCTAGTTAGACTTGAATTCAAGTATCTCTAATATTAACAATTTATTTATAAAAATTCAATTAAAAAAGTTTCTTAATATCAATTATTATGGAGCTCCTAAACGAGCTTCTAAACGAGCCAGCTCGCAAGCTCATAAATGAGCCGGCTCGCGAGTTCAAACGAGCCGAATACTTATAAGCTTGAGCTTGACTCGTTTATTAAACGAGCTTGAAAATGAAGTTTGAGCTTGTCTCGTTTACTAAACGAACCGAGCTCAAACAAGCTTTTATCGAGCCGAGCTTCGAGCAACTCGCGAACGGCTTGGCTCATTTGCAGCCCTAAGAAGGACCTGTATTCTTCCAGTTCTACTATGCGTCTTGACATCTTACTGTATATAGAACCAGTTCAATAACTATCTGACTTATTTGGGATTAGGATTTGTATGGCACTTTGATGCAAGGTTTATGTGACAAATAGTAAAGAAGTTAATACATCAGGAATGCTCCAGCCAGATTGCCAAGTGTACCAAGAGTCGAGTGGAAAAGGTGAATGGATAGACATAAGTGAAATTTTGGAAGGCAAGAAGTTAATACATCAAGATCCGAGTACATAAAGATAAAGTAACTAACAATGTCTATTTGATAAAGGGATGGGCGATTTCTTTATTCAGTAGTCGTCCTCAAGTCGTCTAATTTTATGCAAAGTAATGGCTTGTTATTTCATACTCTAAAGCAAGGTAATGATGTGGAAGTAACTTCAAATAATGAAGTCTCACCGGCCACACATGGAGATCATAAATATACTGAAAGTAACCTTTACTAGACTAGGAGCAACCTGCATGCAACCTTTCATTGGTTGCATTAAGAAATTATGTCTGTGTTATCAAATTTGGTTTAAGTGTAATGTAGCTCGACTGTAAGAAATTCTGGTAGGAGGTTGGAGCTAGGAGAAGAGGCAAAAAGAGAAGGAAAGGCCACGAGTAAATCGGGGAACTTTAGAGAAGTGATAAAATTGTGTCCGTGGTTGTGCAAGGCTAGGCAACACCGGATTGTACAACACATCAAGATCGATTGTTGAATTTCCAGTTTACAATTATATAGACACGTCTTCTATTCATGTAAGTTTCATGTACTCCTTGTTCTGTTCACAGAAACACGTATTATAAACTGTATAGGGAAGTAAATGTGTAGATTAAATTTGAGGGATCTAGTCTAAATTTAGAAGCCTCGAGACGGCTACTCTCCCACCCTGTCGAGCTACATCATCTACTCTGGACCCATAGTAGCAAGAATTATTTTTCTATTGAGCTTGTCCTCTGATTTTGGTTTACAGTTTCTAATAAATAAGAAAGACCTTTATGATGACTAGTATATATGCACGTGCTTTGCACGTATCTAGGAGTGGATGATGTTGATGAGTTGATTTAACTTTGTTGTTTTTAATTATATAGGTTAAGAATTCAACCCTTCAAATTCCGTGGGAACATCTTAGAAGATTTAGCAAGTAGTATGAACCCTTCGATTTCCGTAATACATTAATGAATCTCTTAAATAGTTATCAGTGGAATTTATTGTAGGTATTCTTTTAATTAGTAAATATATTGAAGGGCATTTTTGGGAAGAAAACTTTTACGGTGAAGCCTACTTTTGACATTATATAGTAGAATAGATATATGAGAACGCAGTCTAAGAGAACTTCAAAGTATGTTTTATTTCAAATATCCATCATCTTGAAGTGATTTTGTATCAGTTTGTAGTAAACGAGTATATGCTATCATTTGATTGAATAATATAGTCATATAGTTATTTTTCCCCATATTATTGACTACTGAGCATTAACTTCGTAAATAAATATTATATGACCGTGTGCATGGTGGTGCATATGTGTATATATAATATTTTGGACTGGGGAGAGGAACTCGGAGCTAGTGGTCACAGAAACTTCTTTTTGATATCATGTGCTTCAATCGCATGTCACATTTTGCCTTCTATATATATATATATATAAATATATTGAGTAAAACATCCTCGTGTGAACTAGTCTTCTTTTCTCTCTTAGATTGTACTTAGAACCATATGCGTGGAAGTTTTATTCTCTTTATCACATGCAAGTGCTCCAAGTGACAGGAGGATCACAAGGATCCAGACATAACTTTTCACGGAGAGCAAGACAGAATGCCAGTTTAGAGTGTGAATCACCTTCTAATAATGTATTAGAATCTCGATGAAAGAAAAGATGGATTTGGCTTCATTTGTGTGAGAAATTATTCAGTGAGTCGGCTTGCCGTGCACTTTAATTGTCTTTCACTTGATGGCGTAAAAATGAGTGCATACAGTGGAATAGTCCTTCTCATTCACATGCATCAAGTGGAGGAGACGAGTCCGGTTTACTGAATAATCTCTCCAATTGTGGATGCTGAATGCAATATGATGGGATTAATTTAGCCCAGTGGAAAGATTGTTATCCTCTATTTGCAGGAAGTAGTTGTGGTAGGTACAGGTCTAGGATTAGCAGATTGAAGAGAAGGGTTCTGAATATTATGTTTCATTTCGTTAACTTATTGTCTTATTGATTAAAGAAGAGACGAGTTAATTGATGAAGGGGTCTTGATTTGGGCAAATTCTAAAGACACTCCATGTATTGCTTACCACAGTCTAATTTTTTAGTTTTTTTTACAAGTTTTTTATTAGTTTTTTTTTTTTTACTTGAGGGCAATCCAAATTTTCATATAAAAGTCAATGACTTCTATTATTCGGCCAATTTTTTTTTCTTTTCAGGACTGTCATAATGTCAACATTGTGACAGACTATGAAAAAAGAAGAAAAAGAAGCAGCAACAACGGCAGGGTGCGGGGGCGGACGACGACAGCAACAACAACAGTAGCAGCGGAGGCGGCTTGCCTCCTCCCCCGCCTCCCGCCGCTGTCGCCGCCGCCTTCTCCTCCTCCTCTCGTCTCCTCCTTCTCCTCTCGTCTCCTCCTTCTCCTCTTCCTCCTCCTCCTTCTCCGACGGTTGGGGTTGGAATTAAGATTAGGGTTAGTGTTTGGAAAATTGAAAAGAGAGTATAAATTTAGAACGAAAGATTTTGTGAAGGTTTGGGAGATTGGACTATTCTGAGTAAAAGTTAAAAAATTTGGACTGTCACGAAGTAATGAACTATTCTAAGTAAAATATGGAGTGCCTATAGAATATTTTTTGAATTGTTTGGATGTAAGTGATGAGTTAATAAATCTATAGTTTGTGCAGTAGCAATGTGTGCAAATGTGTGAAGTAAGATCTGAGTTTCTGTGACCATATCTGCCACCACTCCACAAAGTCTTTGGGTCTCGGAAGCCTCAACAGCACACGTGCGCGTGCGCGCATGTGGCTGCGTGAATGTGCGCGGATGGTGCACGTCTGTGCCATGTGCTTGTGGGCTTGTGGTTGGGTGTACATGAAAGCAGCAGGACATGGATCCCAGTCAAGGAGTGAGAAAGAGAGTGGGACAAGTTAGGCCCATCTCTAGATTTTGCTGGGGAAGACTAGTGCCAGGAGTGGGAGGAAACCAAGCCAAGGACACATGGAAGAAGGTGAGATTTTGATGTGCTAGAAAAAAAAAATAGGATAACAAGGGCAGAGGGAATGCTTCCCTACAGAGGGACTCATCTTTCTCTCTTATACAAGGAATTTAATCTGGGTTGGGGTGATTGGCAACACAGAGATGCTAATTCCATACTTGTGCAGAGATTCTCAGTCCAACATGATGGGCTACAGTGAGGCAGGACTATATTATTGTTTTCATGCAACCTACCCATTTCTTTTCCTTCCATCCATGAAATATTGTTGCATATAAGTTTGAAGAGAGAATCCAAGAGTTGAGTCAAGGGTGACTGGGACGAGCATTCGGTTAATTCAATTCCAACCGAAAATCGAATTAGACCGAAAACCGAATAAATAAAACCGAAATGATCTATAACCGAACCAAATTAAATTGGTTCGATTTTCGGTTTATTCGGATTATTCGATTTTTTGGTTTATTTGTGCTTTTTTTTGTTTATATATATATATATATATATATATATATATATATATATATATATGAGAGGGGATCGGGAGTTCCGTTTTTGGAGCCCCGTCGAAGCTCCGCTCTCCACAATCGTTGGATCGAGCGGGATTCCGCACGGACACCACGTGGGCCCTCCGATCTGACGTGCGAGGGGAGACGAGACTTTGGCGGGACTCCGGAAGCGGTTCTTTTGATCCGCTCCATATATATATATATATATATATATATATATATATATATATATATAAACTAAATATTTTTATTCGATTTTCGGTTTTGAATCGAAACCTAAAATCGAAACCAAAATCGAATAAAAAAATTTAGTATTTTTAAAACCGAAACTGAAAAACTGAACTAAATCTCTTATTCGTTTCGATTAAATCGAATAATGCTCACCCTTAATGGGTGAACATTCCAAGCTCTCTCATGTGCTCCCTTCTCTGTTATATTCCAATGCAGCAGACAAGAAATGGACTGGAAAAAGTATAACTAGTGTTTGCAAGACACATGGTCCAATGACAGATCCAAAGGAGACAGCATTGGACGGCTAACACAGTAATAAAGAAGTAGGGGAAGAAACAAATGTGGTTCCCTTGAGGTGTGGTAGCATTAGGTCATATTAAAACTGGGCTCACGCTCTAGGCATGGAAGATCTACTGTCAGAATCTCAGCATTATATCCTTGACATATCCTTATACAGTTACTGCTGATTTATCAATATCTATCAGTGTATGTTTACTTATTTAGCGCACAGGCATATGGTATTAAAGCGGGTACGTCAATAGCCAATTCTATGCTTGGCAACGGGATTCCTACTATCTCTGTGAGACACAAAATCATGATTCATATATATCTCGGATTGTTTTTTTTTTTGTCTATGATTCAAGCTCATCAAGCTGTGTCAGTTAAATGGGGGGCCCGTAAGCCGCCAGACTCGAGCTCGTAAATATTGTAGAGAGCCGAGCTTGGGCTCAGATTTTAGGGTCGTCTTAAGTTTGAACTTTACTTTTCCTTTGAGAATACCAGCCGAACCGAGCACACAGGGGGTGCCCGTCAAAGCTCGACTAGTTAACATATTTAGTCAGTATCTCATCTCAGGATTATTGAGTCGGATTTATTGAGTCGGATTAGGTTGCAAAGGGATAAGATGAAATTCTGTCACGAACCTTCCCACCGATCACCTCATGTATATTTAGCACACATACATTTGGTATTAAAGTGGGTACATGATAGCCAATTGGATGGTTGGAGACGGGATTTATCTTAGGTATTTTGATCCGACTAGCACCTGAGAATCTCGTCTTTTTTCCTTAATCATATAGCCAGTTGGGATTAATAGAGTTGTAGGACCTTATACATGGATCTATCCTCTAAATCACAAACACTAGTTTCTTTGGATACCAAGACCCTCCTTTGCTACGGACCTCCCTGATTATCTCCCTAAAAGAACTCATTTGAATCTCTTGGTTTGGAGACTCCATCTCCTCCTTGAGTAGTCTTTATCTCAATTCTTTTCTTACTTCATTCCAAAGATATCCAAAGTCTGAAGCAGACTTTGTGGGATGATACTGATGGATGTACTTGGATCGATGTGCATCCGGTCCACCTTTATGGAGCCGATGTACCCTGTGTAATACAAAGGGCGATCGTGCCTATTGTTCTTCAGCAACATGTCTTGTTGCGAGAACGTGATGCTAGGTATCGCCTCCGTCACGTTGTTACAGTGGGGGCATGCCATAGAATCTTCAGCTGGCGGCTTGACCTGCGCGAAGTAGGTGTCGACGTTCTGTAATGCCTCACTCTGGGCGTCCCGAGTGTCCTTGGAGAGTTGGAGATGCTCGAATAGAGATAACTTCGCTGGAGTGTTGGCGACTTGAGCCAAGATGTCGAAGTTGTAGGGCTTCTTTAGCCCTTGAGCTGAGTCTTTGCGCAACGGTTTGTCGAATCGAGTTTATTTCTGCTTTGACTTATCTGCTGCTGGAGGTTAGGATGGACTCGGATCATATATTACATGTGCGACAATTGGAAGCGCACCATCTTCAGGGATGTCGTACTCTCGTTGGTATGCTAGGCCTGATCTTGTTGTTCCTGCTATAGCTTCTTCGGACGGGATAGAAACCGTATAGCAGGATTTGGACTTCTTGTCCTTAGACTTGGTGGCAGAAGGTGTTGTCTGCTGCATCAATTCTGGAGCAAGATCGGGATGAACCCATATGACATTCTCACGCGGTGTGGTGGGAGGTATCAGTACAGCCGTTTGGTCGCGAGTTGACGGGAGATTGACAACCTCCATCGTTGCCCTTGGAATCGGGATTACTCCGTCTTGGGCTTCCGTTGCCAGGAAGTTACCGAACTGGAGCGATACCATGTTAGCGACAACCGTCTTGTCATCGAATTCCAATGTGAGGTCCTTGGTATCGAGCAGACGCAGGATGTACTGCTTTAGTGTATAGCAATCCCGGGTCGCATAATGGACGTAACGATGGTAGTGGCAGTACTTTGGATTATCCACCTCGGCTGCCTCAACATGGTGTTTGACGTCGGGGAGCCGAAGCTTGTTTTTCTGCATCAGCTCGTCAAATATTGCCATGACGTCATCGTCTTTGAAGGAATAGGTTTCCTTCGGTTTTGGAGCTTCCGCTGGCTTCTGCTCAAACTTCTTGGTCAAGTTAGCGACAAGGGCCTGCTTTCATTTCTCGTTACGGCTATTGTTGTTGTTGTTATTATTGCTGCTATAAGGGCATTTTTTCCTATCATCAGTGACGGGGGTCTGTATTCCTAAAACCCGGACGTCCCTTACCTTCTTCTCAGCGCCGACAACGTTAATGATGAACGTCGTCCAGTCTTTGAAAAGACTGTCGCCCATCCAAATGCTAATTGCTGGAAGTAGATTTCTGCGACACATGTCCATCAGCGTGGACTCAGGATTGCCAGAAGAAAACTTCAGTGCTGCTTGCCTGTATCGTTCGATGTATGCGCGTATATGCTCCTTCTCCTTCTGCATAATGTCCATCAGAGAGGACATTGTCATGTCGCTTCCCCCGTTATAGAATCGAGCGAGAAAAAGAACCTTTAGGTCATCGAACGACGAAATACAGTTGTCTTACATACTGTAGAACCAATCAAAGGCTACTCCGAATAATGTCCCCACAGGGAGTTTAGTGAGGAGAGCGTCACTACGAGGTAGGTACCCCGTTGCAGTCTCAAATTAACTCATGTATTGACGAGGATATGTCTTCCTGTCAAATGAATTCAGATTGAAGGGCTTGTACTTTGGCGGATACGACACATCTCTCCACTCGGGAGATACGGTTGTCGTATTCCGATCTCGCGGAGTGTGTCCCGATTGTCCAGTGAGTCCAGACGAGCTCTCAGTTCTCGCACCTCCCGAATTGCTTCTCGGGCTTCATCTGATGCAGAAGGAGCAAACGACCCTGGTAGAGAATGATGTCACCAGCGGGAGGTGCGGTCGCATTCGAATCTCCATTGGTCCCAGGGTTCTGGTTGCTTGACCTGAGGCCCTTCGGTGGTTGAGAGGCTACACTTGTCTTGATGTCTAGAATTGCTTGGGTCGAGGATTGTATTGACTCGCTCATGGTTTGCATCATGGCCTCGAGGGCTTCGAGGCACTGCCGATCACTGGGGCCTTCGTGCTCGTCTCCTGACATGTATGATGTTCTCACATGAGGTGAGATGAATGGGACGATAGACGTAGAACTTTCTGCCTCAAATTCATGCAGCGAATAGTTATCGGGGAAAGTTGGCAGTGTTGTGTCTCGTTCGGACTCCGATGGAACACTACCCCCAACAGTGTTGCGTCAGGGTGGCTACACTCAGGGTTCTCAACACCTGTTCCCCGACAATCACCGTCGTCTCGGAACGCTGGATTGTCGTAGAGTTCCGTAGGATTGCGACCCCCAGCTTATGCAGTCATCTGGGATCCCGAGAAAGAGCTACCCCCAGTAGATGGCAGTTTCTTCTTTGAGTGGGTGTCCAGTAAAACACCCTCTGTAGGTCCTTTTGCTTGTCCTCCTTGGACCCGCCTCCCCGACACGATGGTCGAGAGTGACGGTCTGGAGGTGCTGGACTTCTTACCATCCTTTGCGAAAGGGTCCTTCGAAGCTGAATAACATGAGGCGAATGACGTCTCCTCCTGCTCTCCGGGCTGCTGTCGGCTGGGTGCCGTTGGTTGCAATCTCTGGAATGCCGACCGCCTATTTGTAGGTACTGTTATCTGATTACAGTAGCAATTGATGGTAATGCTAGCATAGTGATGCCCTGAAGGGGTCATTTCACATATCGTGGTTGCTTCCCTCGCTTTGCGCTTGTGATTGATCACGTTGCGCAAGTCACATGATGGTTGATTTACCTTTACACCCTTGTTATGGGCACATGGGTGTGTGGGGTGTTGTTTTTGCTCCCTGGCATGGGTTTCGCGGAAGAACTTTTCCCAAGTCGTCAGCGAAAAGGCTTTTGAGATTGACCCATTCAACTTGCCACTGCGGGCTGGACACGTGGGTCGGTCTTGTATGCTTTTCGTCCGAGGCACGCATAACAGTCAGTGATGCCTGTTGACGGTCAGTCAAATGAGCAGTTGCTTGAGCTTGGCGAGCTCGCGCTGCCCTAGAATTCTTCATCCTTGCACGTGCTGGTGCATAATACGAAGATTTCAAGTTTGGGTTTTCACCATTCTCAGCATGGCGCATAGGATCAGCGCTGCGTGAGATTTCGTCGAAAACAGAGGTTCTGCTCCTGACGGAGCCGCATGCGGCCATCTGCCTACGGCTGTCAACCGATGCCATATAGTCGATCTTATGTGCCTCCTCCTTTGCCGCATAAAAATTGCATCAGCACCCGAACGTCTGGTATCGTAGTATTTTCCTCTGCCAGAGTTTGAGTGTCAACAATTTTCTGCGTCAGACGAGGATGCCGCATGGACATGGACAACCTGGGTGGACGCCTGACGAGTGTCTTCAGCAATAGAGAGAGAGAGAGAGAGAGAGAGAGAGAGAGAGGCGAGAAGCACATGCTCCGCAGTTGGGTGAGGCACAACGGCCTTTGCAACCCATGTCCTGTGGATCTTCAAGTGTTGAGCACTTTTCTTGTCAGAAAATGCTGCCGCATGAGGGGCGTCAGTTTGCGTGGTCGCATGACGTGCGTCCCCTGCGGCAGAGAGAGAAAGACGAGGAGCTCATTCTCCGCAGTTGGGTGAGACGCAGCGGCCTTTACAACCCATGTCTTGCGGATCTTCTTAGGCTTTGCCAGCCTTGAAGAAACGTCGCCCTCATAGAGCATTTCCTTATAGCTTGATGGTAGAAGCATACTACCAGAATCCTCTGGGTTGAACCCAGCTTGGCCGCGTCGGAATGCGTCACGATCTTCTCATCAGAGGAGAAGAAAATCCCTAGCAGATTCGCCACCTTGTTCGCCATTAAATCAGGATTGCTTTAACAAACTAAAGAAAGTACAAGGAGGTCCTAGACAGACAATATAAGTACAATTTTTGATTCTGGGGCGTGACGATGGAGATTGTGTGCTGCAGTGACTCTTTTACTCCATTGACGGTCCAATGCGGGCGTGAGAAAGCTCTTTTCTGTTCTCTCTTCTGTCACGCCCCGATCCCGCAGGGCCGTTCGTCCTCGCTTTAGTCCCTACGAAACCGATCGTCCTCGCACGGGCGTGATGCCGTGCAAGCCTAAAATGCGCTTGCACAAGGCCAGAGCTTTGATACAAGGGCAAGTAAACTATTCAATACTGAAGCAGCGGCACATAACATTTGCAGAAAAGTAAAGAACACAATGGCATAATCGAAAGTGTTACAAGCGGCGCATGGCCGAGGTTACAGTTCGCTCAAGCCCTCTATCTCTCGATTACAATGACACCGTTCCATACATTATGTCCCTCTGTATAAAAGCAACTTAGAGCAGGCACAACTCGATACGGCTCAAGGCATCGACTCCAGATTTCCGGTTCCTTGGGATGAGGCAAGGCTATCCCTTCCACAGACGGACAAGCACCTGAGAACAAACAAACTGTTGGTGGGTCAGCACTTTTATAAGTACTGGTGAGTATAAACAACTGAACAGAAGCTACACCCCCTGAAACCCACACTAAGTAATCATGTGGCAAAATATTGCATTACTAGTGATCTTGCTACTTTTACCTATGTTTGTTACATGCAGTTCGCTAGCAGAGTCATATTTCTGTGTATTTGGAAACATTCTTTTTGGAAACAGAATTCAAACAACCAATCAATCGAGGCAACCAATTAAGCACGATGATCCTATCCGGGTGTGCGCAGCGTGTTTGGTGAACTATACCCAAAGATTCTAGGGACATGCAGCATTTAGGAACCATCACTCAATCAAGCACACAAGTTAAACTATCAATCAGAGGTCGGTTTCCGAGAAACTCAGGATCGGTAGCGGTAATCCAGCTAACCAATGACTCACATTCTGATCCTATTAGCAGCTGTGACCGAGGTTCAGCTCTGCACTAATAGTCATTGTCTGACCGATGCAATGCATGAAGCACTAACAGATAATCTCTACGATGCAGACAAAATGAACAAGCAGGCTATATATACATATCGCATTTCTTACCCCTGGCCGAACGGTTATCCCTGCAGCAGACATACAAGTTAGCAACAATTTGCATAAACATATATGTATACCGTTCTTTAGTTTCCTGTCCGTCTCTGCATCAAACAGTTAGGTATGCAAGAAGGCTAGCCTAGCATGCTCCCTAACTACCTGAATGCAGCTATCTCCATGAACAAGCTAACTTCTCTAGTGCAGACTCAACTCTTCTCAACAGAAGCACCGCCTCCCATCTAATAGCCACGTCCCCCAAGATCCCGTAGGACTGGAACACCAGGGCGCACTATTAGTCTTACCCCATCGAATCTCCACCCTCCATTCTAATATCCACACCCCGAGCTCAGGGCGCGATATTAGTCTTCCATATTTCGTTTGTCCTTCATCCACCGCAAGCACCCACATTTCACTGGCACATCTCTTATCACAATAGCAACACAACGTGACAAAACAACATTCAAACCATCTTATCACATTTCTAATAGCCGCACCCCCCTGGATCCCATAGGACCGGAACATCAGGACGGGCTACTAGTCTCTGCACACACACAAGACAAGCATTTACTCTCACATCGAAACAAGCATTCATTCCTTTAAGCTTAAGCATTCAAGACAAGCCATATAAACACGATGACAAGCAAACATATGAACGATCTTTCAGTTGAGACTAGCATGGCACGGGTCTATTTATCACATCAAGTTAAACATGCAATTCTATTTTTCTTTAACTAGGCAAGATTCGATAGCAGTGTCAGTGTTTCTAGCATGCAACATTTCTTATTCATAGCATGGCAATGGCTCTAACTCCTTTAGGCAGAGGCAGGATCTCGTTATATTATTCATGCAACTTATTAAGCAACCAAACCATTTAAAAACTCAGATTCATTATTAAGGCGTGCAAGAATCAAAGAATGCAGTTCTGTCCACTCACATTGATCAATCGGTCGGGAACTCTCCGAGAAGACTTCCGTTCGAGAAAGCAAGGCGATATCACTTGTACATAGCGTCTACGCGGAGCGGGGCGCTACATCTTCTATGCTTATTGCCCTTTTGCTCTCCCTTGTGGGGTATGCCACCCTTGCTATTTATAGCCATCAGGCTGACATGCCATATATGCCACATGTGCCTCTGTTTGGTGGTCGTATGGGGGCTCCTTCAACAGAATACGGTTATAACTGGGCCGCATGCCACGGACAGGCTGCCACGTGGTCTTAGTTATGATATGTTGTTGAAGAGATCTCGGGGTTGTTGCGTGCGTGACTTGGTCAGCTGGACACCTAGTCAGCACTGATTGTGCAAGAAGTCATCTTCGGTTGTAACCGAAAGATGTTGCAAGTCGAGAGCCGCATAACGTCTTGGCCGCATATCGTCGTGGCCGCATAAGTGCTCTTGTTTGGCCTTGGTCGGATGGACACTCTGGCCGCATGATGGCGAGGCCGCATGGGTATATAGTCGCATGCAAACTCTCGTGTGGCCTTGGTCGGATAGACACTCTGGCCGCATGATGACGAGGCAGCATGAGAATATAGCCGCATATGAATGGGCAAGTGGCGTGGCACGTCGGTCAAGGCCATCAATGCGTGACGTGACTTTCTATCTTTTTCTGAGTCGTCGTCTCGAATCTCGAAGCGTCTTAGTGTGATGCGTGATGTGTCAGAGTTTGACAGTCATCGAATGCTGTGTCAGAGAAGTTTTATGCGGCTCCCCTGCTCTGTGGTTGTTAGGCCGCATAGAGTATACCATGCGGCTTCTAGATCTTTGGTTCATCAGGCCGCATGTGGCTTCTCTGCGTCTTGGTTGTTCAGGTCGCATAGGGTATACTATGCGGCTTCTAGATCTTGGGTTGGTCATGCCGCATCTGGCTTCTCTGCGACTTGGTTCTTCAGGCCGTATAGTGCTTCTCTGCGGCTTGATTTTATTTTTTATGGGGGGCATGACCTTTATGCGGCCTGCATAATTTTTCATGCTTCTACCGTAACATTGTACTCCAAGGTCAAGTTTAGGCACTACTAGTCAACAGTAAATATACTAAAAGTATATGCACCGAGATGCCACGCAAGAAAATCGAAGAAAACACGATAAAAAATAAAGCACATAAAAAGAGTACATCATCGGTATACCGTCGGTATACACCAGTATACCGTCGGTATGCCAGTCAAGAGATAGAAAAAATACAGCAAGTATCAAATTCCAACAAATCTGTATACCGTCGGTATGTCGATTTTCATCACCGCAGCTTTCTAGGATTCCATGTCGGACCAAAATGGTATACCATCGGTATACATCAGTATACCGTAGGTATGCCGGTTTTCATAGACAATTCTAGGAAAGTCCAGTCACGACGGGTATTCCAAAATCGTGTTCCGAAACTTAACAGAAATTGGTCTGGTAAAATGTTAAGTCTAATGGCAAACCTCATATAGCACATATACTAAGTCTCATGGCAATCACTCCGGTTATCGTTTCTTACACCGAGTTACCTAACCAGTAAATATCAAAGTTTCTACCGAAAGGTCGAAACAAGCTCAGAACAATTTCTGAAACTAGCCAATAGCAGAAAATCATTAGAGAAACATATTCAACAAAACCACTATCATGAAATTCTAAGAATAAACTACCAAGGAAATCGAAAACTACTGTAAAGTAAAGTCGTTCCAAATTTGGGCCAGATGTACTTGCCTCAAGTCAAGCTCCCAGCCTTAACCTTCAACTCCACCACCAAGAAGGGTTCAGTTGATAGTGGTTTTGTTGGAGGGGGGAGTAGGAGGTGGGGTGGGGTCGGCAGGGGCGGGCTGCGGGGCGGAGGGGGGAGCCAGGGGCGGGCTGCGCGGCCACCCCGCGCAGCCTCCTGCGGCGGCTGCTCTGCTGCTTGATGCTGCTTCTTCTTCTTCTTCTTCTTCGTCTATCCTCCTCCTTCTTAGGACTGTCACTATGTTACCATTCCTTCCAATTTGAAGGACTGCCATTATTAATGACAGTCCTAATAATTAGGACTGTCAAAAATGTTAGCAGTCCTTTCAATTGGAAGGATTGTCAACATTGATACAGTCCTGAAAGAAAAAATTGGGCAGCCTGGAGCAATTTTTTCGATGAAAAACTTGTAAATAACTAAAAAAAAAAATTGAACTAGCCTAAGTAAGTTTTGTTGTGTCTATAGACTTTATCTTAACCTTTTGCATGAATATTTATAAAGGCACAACAAAAGTTACTCGGGACTGCCCATTTTTTTTATTTACAAGTTTGCCACTAAAAAAATTATTCGGGGATGTCCAATTTTTTCTTTATGCCTTTCAAATTTTTTGACAATCCTACTAATATACTGGACTGTCAAATTTTTTGACAGTCCTAAAGAAAAAAATGTTGCTCATTTAGGATTGTCAAAATTTTTGACAGTCCATTATGTATTTCGGACTGTCAGGATTTTTGACAGTCCTGAAATATCATGTTATCTTTAGGACTGTCAAATTTTTTGACAATCATTCCAATATGTAGGACTGTTATTTTTTTTTCCAAAGATAAGGATGAATCTTCCTAACCCGCGATCGAGGACCTCCGGTGGTCGTGGAACTCGTGGCCGTCTTTAAGTCAGAGGCGACGGTCCCTTCGGCGCTCCTGTACACACCCTCCTGCGCCGCCACGCTCAACCCCTTTGCCCGTGTCGAGCTCCTCTAGACCGGATTCTTCCCTGGAGTGGGTGCCTGGCCGACTGGTGATGGGTTGGTGTAACGAGCAAACCGAAAAGGTCGTCGGTGCTCAGGTGTGACAATCCATGACTTCTGGACATGTGCGTGTAGGCGTCGAGATAGACGGTCACACTTCGAGCTTTTCCTCCATACACTCCACCGTCGAGTACCTCCTCCCCTTCAAAAACCCTAACCCTCCTAATTCCATGGCGCTGCTGGAAGTTGGGAGGTAGAGAGGGGGGGGGGGGGGGAGGAGAGGAGGGAGAGGGAGAGTATTAGGGCAAAAGGTTCAACATTGATTTTGTCAATCTTGTAATTTTACCTGAGTTATAAATGTTAGAATTTGTCCAGATGACGTAGTCACCGCCATATACTTGTCTTTATCTGTACTTGGTGTTCGTTATACATGGGTTGTTTATCTCAGGTGGGTTGGCCTAAAATTTTTGTTGCGGGCACCATCAGACACGGTGTCGGAACGCTTGCAAGACGTGTCCGATTCCCAATATCTGGTATCAAAGCTACTGGTTTTGGTTCTGGCAACTATGTCTACGGAGTAGATGAACACTCGTATAATCACCTTCATAGGGGAGAACTGGAGGATTTGAAAGCCAAGGATGGAGGATCTACTCTAGTACAAGGACTTGCATGGTCCGTTGGAGGGCGACAACGCTAATCCATCGGACAAAGTTGCTGAAGACTGAAAATGACTGGATTGGAAGGCTATTGGATTCATTCGCCAATGGCTGGATGACTCGGTGTTTCACCACGTGTCCATGGAGAGTTCTGCAAAAGCATTGTAGGAGAAGATGCATTCGTTGTACGAAAGGAAGACGGCTGGCAATACGACGTTTCTGATTCGCCAACTCGTCAACTCGAAGTACACGGATGGTGCATCAGTGGCACAACATCTGAACGAGGTTCAGGGCATCATCAATCAGCTGTCTGCGATGAAGATGGTGATTGAGGATGAGCTTCAGGCCCTTCTGCTTTTGAGTTCTCTGTCGGAAAGCTGGGAGACGTTGGTGGTGTCTGTGAGCAACTCCGCTCCGGATGGAGTTGTCACGATGGAGGCAGTCAAAAGCAGCTTGTTGAACGAGGAGGTCCGACATAAGCAAGTAGAATCGTCGCAGGAGTCCGCTTTGGTGGCTTCCTACGGGAAGAGAAGACCCAAGTCACAGGCGAGGATATGGGGAGTTCTCGGGATCTTGCGACTGTGGACCGCAAGAAGGGCTGCTATCATTGTGGCAAAATTGGTCTTATCAAGAGGAACTGCATGAAGCTCAAAGCTGAAAAGTCCAAAGGCAAGGACGATCCGGAGGATCTCATGGCTATGAGAGATCTCATCATCGTAGCAACCGACGCAGAGGAACCTTGCAATATGTGTCATGATGGCGATTGGGTCATGGACACAGGGACGTCGTATCACGCCACACCACATAGGAGGATCTTCACGTCATACCGCGGCGGTAGGTTTGGACGTGTGAAGGTGGGCAACAAGGGGACAGCTGCAGTTGTAGGCATCGGTGATGTGCACTTGATAACGGAGCTTGGTGAGAAGCTCGTTCTCAAAGGTGTGCGACATGTACCGAGTTTGCGCTACAACTTGGTCTCGGTAGGGAGGCTGACGAATGATGGCTGTCGCAGTCTGTTTGGGAACAAAGATTGGATGCTTACAAAGGGTTCCAAACAGATTGATCGAGGAGATTTGTGTTGTGGCATGTATAGGCCCACGCCGCTGAGGTGTACAGGCAGGCCATAGACATCGGATGGAGGCTCGAGAGTTATTCAACAGGAGGTGGATCATCGAAAACTTGTATTAGAGGGGCTTCAAGATACTTTAAGGATTACAGAGGATTCTGTTCGTCGAGACAAAGCGACGAATGGTGATGATCCAAGATTGATAGTCAGTCTGTCGGTCCCATGACAACTGGTCGGTCTCCAGGTGGGGTTGCTTTACGGATCCGATTTTGGTGAAAGATGGTTTGCGAAAACTTCACGGGACGATATCGGTTTCAGCAGTTCGATGCCAGGGAGGAGATCAAGGTTTATAGCAAACTCAATCTTAGGCGGGAGCATCATCATTCACACAGTTCAGGAGCAGCTGTGGGTCATCGACGACATGCACAATGCGTGATGTTCTGCTTGAGGACGCATGTGTATGGGAGAGCTTCAAGTTCGGACACGAGGGTGGGCAGATTCAGGAATTCGAATCTCGGGAGAATCGTACCGTCCGTTTGGTTGGGCCAGCCAAGGGTGAAGAAGCTCGTCGGAACGTGAACACGTTTCGATGGAAGACGAAAGTTGGGGACATTTATCCAAGACTCACGGTGATGCTGATCGTCAGGGACTTCGGTCTTGGCCGTGTCATCGATATCCGCAGGATCCCAGTGGTACAAGAGGTGCTACGCATGGCAGCTAGCGTCGACGTGACGGTCGAGGAGCTGGAGACGAAAGAAGATGTAAAACAACTCGGGGGATCGGAGATATGTGGCATGGGGTAGTATGAACTCTGTCGCAGGACGACATGCATGGAGTCCAGTTGAGAAGCCATGGGTCAACACCCTCTCATCAGACTGGAGGGGGGGATTGTTGGGGTTCAGTCTGGATTTGGTAAAGTTTGGAGCCCAAATATGATCAAAGATTTGATTTGATATAATTTGAAAATCTACATTAAATGTAAGATTTGATTAGATTTCAAATTTGTATCAAATATTTAATATGACCATATTTGGACATCCATAATTGGTGTTGGGATATTTTATGTGTAATAAGATTCTTATTTTAGGGTTTCCTATTTAGTAAATCCTATTATGACATAAAATATGATTTCTAATCCCATAAACAAATGAGGAGGATGGAGGCACAAATCAAGCACAAGTTGGAGATTCGGGGTGTTCATCCACAGAAAATCTAAGAGAAAATACGTGCTTTGCTCTTAGGATTTCGCCATCCAAGACAGAAGGAAGAAATAGATCTGATCGAGGAGTCGTTACCTTCGTCCTGGGAGATTGCTACGGGTTGGTGAGTGGTTTCAATTGTAATCTTTTTCTTTTCTTCTTGAGTGTGGTGAGGGGGTTAAATCTATTAGGGCAAATGGTTCAACATTGATTTTGTCAATATTGTAATTTCACCTGAGTTATAAATGTTAAAATTTGTCCAAGTGACGTAGTCGCCGCCATATACTTGTCTTTATTTGTGCTTGGTGTTCGTTAGGCATGGGTTGGTTATTTCAGGTGGGTTGGCCTAAAGTTTCCGCTGCGGGCACCATTAGACACGGTGTCGGAACGCCTGCAGGACGTGTCCGATTTCCAACAAAGAGGAGGTGCTGCTGGAGTTGAGGGCAGTATCTAGTAATCTTCGTAGTGCGTTGAATAAAAGTTCCACAATACTGGACTAGCCCCAAGTAACTTTTGTGCCCCTATGGATACTCTTTTGCATCTTCTTCCTTAGGAAGGGCACTAAACTGCAATTGCTTAGACTGCTGTTCTGGACTATGGGCACGTTCAGATGCTATCTTTATGTTAGGATCTGAATTGACATGAAGTAGTGGGTCGGTGAGGATCCATTGATGGTATCCCTGGCACATCCATGCTAGTTTTGATTTTTTATTTTTTATTTACTGGGGGCATTTTTAGTCTAGTAAATTTGCAATGTTGTGGGTAGGTGGGGGGAATGGAGGAGAGCTTCAACAGAGCAATATGGCACTGCAAGACGAGGAATGAATATGGACACAGAATCGAACAGAAGCCCAAAGACTCACTTTGCTGCTACCTCCATTCATGACAAAGAAAGAATAGAATAGAAAAAGGATAAAGAGAACAACAGACATTTTTATTCCTCGCTCTTCTTCTACTGAGAAAGGAAAGGAAAGGAAAGAAACACACATAGATCTCTTAGAGATCCATACAGAAGCTCCTCCGTTTGTTTTCCTTGACATAACCGGGGGGAATGGAACCTGTCATCTTAGTCTCTTCTCTACACACCTGTAGAGCAAAAAAGAAGTAAACACAGTGACTCTGGAATAAACTTCAATTTGTAAGCTCAATTGAACAAACATACTGAGTATGGTTTCACGGGAGTAGATGGTTGCAAATGAGCCAAGTGCAAGCGCGTCGTCACTGATGCTGCTGGGCTGCTTCCCTGCCAGAGCCAACTAGTAATGAATCGACAAAACATACGTTAGGAGGGAGAGAAATAAGTAGAGCATGGAGGAGAGAGCACCTCCTCGAAATGGGTTGCAGAGAAGCCGCATGATAACTCCTCTCTGGTTACATTCTTGTTGTTGCTAGTGGTGGTCGTGGTGGCGGTAGGCGAGACGACGTAGTGTCTTTCCTCGGAGAAGTTGAAGCAAGGGGAGCTCGCGGTGTCGTCGAGGAGAGAGGAAGAGGCCGTCTCTGCCTCGACCCTCCTCCTCTTCTTGCCGGCATTGGCCGCGAGTGCGTGGCAAGGGAGGAGAGAAGAGGCAGAGCATGAGCATGAGCATGAGCATCCATTTCTGCAGTAGCAGCGTTCATGATCCTCCTCATGGAAATGCGGTGGTCCTGATGAGGCATCGGAGACCATGGAGAGGTCTTCTTCTTCTTCTTCTTCTTCTTCTTCTTCGGTGGAGAGAGCTTTGTTGTGGTGGGGAAGAGAGTTGAGCTTCTCATTGGACTGGTCCAAGTACATGGTCCAGCCAGATTGGCAACCACTGCTGCACTCAGAGGTCTTCTCTTCCTCTTCTTCTTCTTCTTCTTCTTCTTCTTCATCCTCCTCCTCTCTCTCATCCATTCTCATCATCATTTGGTCACCAACGTTGAGTAATGGCTAGCTTTCAAATGGCAATGGGATGGAAGAAGAAGTATACGAGTCTCTCTACTCTATATTACTTGGCTAGTCTTTAGTACAACTATACTAGGAGGAGAAAAGAGGAGCTGGGACCAACACACTAGCAGTGTAAGTGAGTGACACAAGTAGAGGAGGAGAGGAAGGAAGTGGAAGAAGAACGAAAAGAACCCCCTCCCAAACCCCCCACATGTTTTGTCCTTTAGCCATGCTTATCCATTACTAACCTCCTTGTTTTCCTCGGTGACAGAGGAAATTTAAAAAATGCCAGTGGGCACTGGGGCTCTCTTCCTTCAGTTTTATCCATTACTAACCTCCTTAGCATTGTTGTCAGTGGACTATGCTATGACTACAACCAACTGTCTACAACTCTCTTACAACCGTCACGTCGCGGTCACGTGGCACCTACATGACGATCGTTCATTGAAGGAGAGAGAAGAGGTGGGATCCGATGGCTGTCCGGATGATCATCACGTGACCTGCGGAGGGAAGAGGTGGGACCTGATGGCTGTCCGGGTGGTTCTTACGTGGCCGAAACGTCACGTGACGGTCGTTCATTGAAGAAGAGTTGGGGTCTGAGGTGGCCCACATAGAAGGAGGGTGAGAGGGTTGTAAGAAGATTGTAAGCATTTGGTAGTAAACTTAGCATTATTGTCAGTTTTATTTGTGAAAAAGAAAAAAAAAATTCAGTGTTATAAAAAACAACCGGTTCGGACCACCAAACCGCTGCAATAAGCCGTTGGGTGACCTTATGAACCGTTCGAATGGCCAACCACTAATGGATCGGTTTTGAACCGTTCAATCTGTTTGTCTACTTACCTAATGGAGGGGCTGTTCGGTTCAACGAAGTATGACGAAGTGAAAAATTCAGAAATCGACATTTTACGTATACATTACGGTGAAGTGGAGCGAAGTGAACTTTCGTTTTGGTGCTTTGAAGAAGGGAAGCTTAGAAGTGAAAAACCATAAAGCTTGATGTTTGGATAATTGTTGAAATGAATTAAAAATTGTATTTTTTGTTGAAGTAGCGTTAATAGTAAATTTTTATTGTTGTTGTTGAAGTCATCTTCCAACCAAAATGCATAAAGTAGGAATATCGAATTTTACTTTCGTTCTCCATTTAGAAGAAAACAAATTCGATGTCAAAATTTTAATTTTGTGGCAGACAAGATTTACTGTTCATGTCAAATAATAGTAAATTTTATCTGCAAATTTTTCAAGTTCAAAATTCGAATTTTAACCACTAATGCGTTCCAAATCTGCGAACCAAATAGTCTCTGAGAACACTTTTATTAATTTTGTTGGACTAGAGAACTTTCTTACTGTCTAGTTCATAAAGACCAAGTTTTGTTTTTCATCTAATGAACTGTCACGACTTGTTAGTGGAATAAGGACATTGAGAAAAAAAAATACTCATTTATTTTCTTTATTTCGATGCAAGGAGTAGAAAAAGAAAATGACTATCAAACGAACAAAAAAAATAGAGGAAAAATGGTTCCCCAACCACCCCAATATTTCACTTTTCTTCCAATTTTCTCTAGTTATTACAAATTTTTTGGTATTAACTATCCCTGCTCAAAGATATATTCTAATTATATTCATGATCTTTTTAAACATCAGAAAATTTTAATAAAAAATATAATTCTTATGTCTATAGAAAGAACAAAGAATTGTTTTTTTTTTTTTGAATTTTTTTGACTTAACTTCTATTTTTTTTATCATATTTAAGTGTGTATCTCACAATTTTTTTGTAATGTAATTTTTTTTTCACTTTTGACAGAATCTGTCTAGGACTAACGGTTAACTACTTTGACTTAAAAAATATAACCAAAATGTTCTTTTCCATTGTTTTCTTTCTTTTACAACTCATCCCTCTCCCTCTCCCTCTCCCCCGCCACCCCCTCCCGCCTTCCACCTCTCCGAGCCCGTGCCCACCTCCTTGCTGCTCCCCACTTCGCCACCGCTGTCACCTCCCTGAGCCCGACCCCCCTACCCATCACCGCCTCCTACCTCGCCACCGCCGTCACCTCCCTGAGCCCGACCCCCCTACCCATCACCGCCTCCCACCTCGCCAACGTGCCACCTCCCCGCGCTCGACACCCCCTCTCCGCTACCGCCCCATCTCCCCGTGCTCCCTCCCCCCTTCCAGCACCAGCAGCATTTCCGGGCGGTCTGTATCGAGATGCGGCCAAGAGGTCGTGGGGAGGGGGGACGGTGGTGGCGAGCGGGGAGGAGAGCAGTGACGAGCGGCCGCCGGGGGGCGGTGGCGGAGAGGGGTGGGGTAGTGGGGAGCAGTGGCGAGCAGCGGTCTGGGGGGAGGGCGGTGGCAGGGAGAGGGTAGAGCAGTGGCGAGCGGTGACGACAACTGGCTGTCCGCGATGGGGAGGGAGGAGGAAGAGTGGTGAGAGGAAAAAGAAAGAAGGCAAGAGTATTTTTGTTAAAAAATTTGTGTCAAATGGATTGACAGTTATTTATGGACGAATTCCTAAATTTTTTTTTTTTGAATAAGTCAAATTGGTTTTTTGTTTTTCCGAACCAAATGTCGTCTAAATGTAGACCATAATCACTGAGCGGGTGGTCCTTCAAGATTGGATGGACGGCCCAAGCGTATCCAGCATTATGAGAGAGGGAACGGCTTCACATGGATTACAACAAGACATTATGTACTCTCTCTACTCCTTCATTATTTTCGATCAAATCTCGTGAACAGATTGAGACACAGAGAGAGAGAGAGAGAGAGAGATGGATGTACGTATGTATTCGTTGGATGAGATTTGAGGTCCCCATGAATTCTTACTCTCTTTTGATACATTAATCACACGTGTCGACCATGACCCCCCCGGACACGTGTACCGTACAATATACTGTTACCAGGTACATGTACATTCAAGACTGATCACGTGCCATCTTTTATTAGTTACAAGCTCAAAATTAAATTTATTTTCGAATTTTTTTATTATCTATATTAATTTATTATTATCTATACCAATATGAATGATAATTTGTTTGTTGTTTTAGTTATCTATACTAATTTTTGGAGGTCGAAAAAAAAAAAACCAAATTAGTATAGTGATTTCAAATTTTTGACAAATTGTTTTATTTTAGTTATTTTGTGTAAAAATATTTTCTGTACAACAAATTTTTTGATTACTATTGTACTACAATTTTTCTGACAAAATATTTTCTATACAGAACTTTTAAAAAACCAAATTAGTATTGTCAAAAATTTAAAAAAATCAACACAAAAAAAACCAACAAAAAAAAACCTAAAAGACAAACCAAAACAAACCAAAAAAAAAAAAACCATTGTCAGATTTTCGCCAACCCAGTTGGCAAAAATTTGGCAAACCTAGATTTTTGCCAACCCAGTTGACGAAAATTGGACAAATATAAAAATAATAATTATTATTTCATATTTTCGCCATCAGAGATTGCAAAAGCTTTCGTGATTTCAAATTTTTGACAAATTATTTCGTTTTAGTTAATTTGTTTAAAAATATTTTCTGTACAACAAAATTTCTGATATATATATATATATATATATATATATATATATATATATATATATATATATATATAGTCCAAGTCTACCTAGCGGTTAAGACAGAAGTATTATCCTCCCAGGTGGTTGCGAGTTCGAGTCCGGGAGAAGCCAATTAATTTTCCTTTGGAGAAATTAATGTGGCGGGTGGTGGTTGGGTGCAGTGCATGTGTGTGGTGCGGTACGATCCGAATGGTGCGTAGATGCGATGCAGGACTTGGTGTCTTCAGGCTGAATTGGTTCCTTCGGACCGAGGTGTAGTCTTCGGGTTAGGAATTGCTTATATATATATCTTCGAACTGGATTGATTGTAATCCTTCGAGTTGAGTTCAAAACTTTTTTTTGTACACACAATATTGTATGTCTTTTGGATCCTCTGCTTCCAATTTTTACCATAAATGAAAGAAATAATACGTCTCCGTTCCATAAATTTTTCCTCATCCATGACTTTTATGTCTCCCTGCTGACCATAGGTATCAATCGGATTTGGCGTTTCATTGTCAAATTATTAGTACATGTTAATCACGGAAATGATATAAGTGAATATGGTTACTGCTACATGAGATTTTATGTTTATTTTTACTAAATTAAAATAAATCATGAACCGAGGGACATGCAATTCTGTGTAGCATAGATTCAATATGATAAGGGATACGAAATCAGTTGGAAAACGATTCAGGTTTGCCGGTTCACAACTGTATGAAAATCTTGGATTCTATTTGCCGTGATATATTACTTTTTGTAGTGTGTGTACATATTTTTTTTCATATATATATATATATATATATATATATATAACTTTTTTTTACGTGAGCCAATCTATACCTAGTCTACCGTAGTTCGAGTTTCTGGTTCTGCTTTTGTGCATAATAATAGCAAAATATTTCGATTTTAACAATTTTGTGAAAGAAGACAATGGTGGTGATTGTCACGTCCCGATTCCGAAAGGATCAATCGTCCTCGCTGGATCTTTTACGGAACCTATCGTCCTCGCTGGGACGTGATGCAGTGCGAGTATGAAGTTGCGCTCGCATAAGGCAAGAACGTGCAGTGATAGGAACCCATTTTGAAACACAATTTAGAAAACAAATTCACAGATATTCGAACACAAGTATAGGAAGAAACATGCTTTTCATTGATAATTCAGAGTAATTTATATAGAGTTTACATTTGATGCGCCTCTCAGCAGCTTGATTTGCATTACAAAAAGGAAACTCAAAAGGCAGGACGTGCTCCATCAGATAGTCCACGTCGTTCATACATTACGCCCTTGTATGGATTGAAAGTCCAAGCCTCCCAAAATGAACTGACTCCAACTATACTTCAAAATAGAGGTGTTCCTAACGCCTCCTCGTCTATCCACTAGCGTTGCACCGCTTGAGTGCCTGAAATAGTTGTCCACAACGTGGGTCAGTACTCAACTTGTACTGGTGAGCGGGACGAACACACTCGACTAAATTGACACTAGCTTATTGGGGGCGAGCATGTATTAAGATGATCTTTCTATAAAGAAGTAAGTGAATTCAATTCATACCAGTTGCATGTTTTGATAGGAATGAAAATAACATTGAATCCAACAAGTACATCGGTCGCTTACTCAACCGATGCACGCCTTCCCTGCAACGAAACACAAGTATGCTTACCATCTGCACAAGACAATAAATTAACATGTGTTCTATTCTATGCGGTCATTGGTGTGATCGACACCTTAGGGACTTATTCCAAGCATTGCGGCGCGCCCTGTCAGCCCGGGTAGCAAGCCTGCTTAAGGTCCCGTAATGCATCGCGACTAGCACGATAAAATATTCTCACCGGGTCGATACGGTTCCAGTGTCCCGGAATACCGTTTCGAGGAAAGCCAAACCTTGTGCACAAGTTGTCCCAGACCATGCAAATGCATGAACAATTCATATATCATACAATGCGTTGAAATGAAACAGAAGAAGTAAAGCAGCAATATATTCTCATGCAAAAGTTCATATTTTCTCAAGTCGAGTTCCGATTTTGGTATCCCGTAGGTCCAAACTCTATCCGAGGCACCATGCCGTAACCAACAACCAAATTCCTTTACAAAGAAACTCAAGTTTATAAGGTATGCAAGCATATAATTAAGTTAGTCTACAATCCTATGTTCCTTTCTTAGTGGCTGGCATGCATTGTGGCTAAGGATTTTCTATGCGTCCAACCGGACATCATCGAGTGAACGTTTGAAACATTAGAGATGTGGGCGTGAAGAAGTAGGAAAGAAGGGTCCGAACCACTCACTGGTTAAGGGAAAAATGCTGAAACAAGGAGTCCCGCCTAGCGACGATCAAACGTCAGTTACGCGGACCTGCAACAGCACGAGCAACGAGTTAGAATCCTTGCCTATCCTTCCTACCGAACTCTCCAAGAATCAAAGCTCCAAACGAGAAAGCCAACAGCGAAAACCAAGCAAATCGAAAGCAACACCAAATCAAAATCCCAAATCGGCAATAAAGAAAATCAAGCAACAAAATACGAAAACTATTGGACTTGTTTCAATATAGGCCTATCCATGAGTTGGACAGGATCATCGCATTTCGTCCGTGGCAAGAGGATGCCGAAGATCTAAACTTTGACTCAGACGGACTAGCCACAATTCCAATTACATAGTGCACATCACGGTCGGATCGGGATTTGAGGCACTACAGTGGTGGAGGAGAAGTGACCAGAGAGGAGAACGAGGCAGATGACAGCCATGGAGAAGGTGGAAAGGGGCGATGAGGATATAATAGGTGCGTTTGTTTCCGTTTATAAGTTGGTCAATCCGACTCGAACCAGGTGGACCCAGCGTGAAATTTGTTTTCTCATTAATTTCTTACTGATTGAAACAGATCTCTTTTTCTTCAAAGTTTTAGGCTAAATTTTAACTTTTTTTTTATTACAACTCACACACACCTTGATGTCCTTACGGTTGGGAGGCTCGAACCCTGTCGGTTCCGTCTGGTGTCCGCACTGTTTTTTCACTTGAGCTAAATTTTAACTTGATACCCTCAATTAACTATTTATGTTTGACAACTTGATATCCTAAACTTTTAAAATAGTCAACTTGTTATTCTAAAAAATAAATTTCTAAAAATACCTCTATCTTTTCTTCAGCCCCTCTCCTCCCCACGGCCGCCACCCCCCCCCCCCCCCCCCCCCTCCTGTCTCGCCCACGTGCGCCGTCCACCTGCACGCGCCGCTTACCTGCGCCCGTCGCCAATGCCCGCGTGCGCCTTCCCTCGCTGCTAGCCCGCATATGCAGTCTGTGTCCGCATGGCTTGCCGGAGAGAGGGTGGGAGAGAATGGGGGAGGTAGAGGTATTTTTGGATTTTTATTTTTTTAGGATATAAAGTTAATAATATTCAATAGTTGATGGTATTAAGTTGACTATTTTAAAAGTTTAGGATATCAAGTTGTCAAACATGAATAGATGAGGGTATCAAGTTGAAATTTAGCCAAAGTTTTACAACGTTGTATACTTTCATATAGATGGTCGTAGATGCTACTGGCTAAGCTATAACTTATTGGGCTATGCTATGACTAAAATCAAATGCCTACAACCCTCTTACAACTGCCAAGTGGCGTCTACGTGACGGCTATCCATTGGAGGAGTGGGGAGAGGTAAGATTCGGTGGCTGTCCGGATGGCTGTCACGTTACAGAAACTTCATGTAGCAGATGTTCATTAGAGGAAGAGATGGACCGGATGTGACCCACATAGCATGGAGGAGAGGGTTGTAAGAAGGTTGTAAGCATTTGGTAGTAAACTTAGCATTATTGTAACTTATTTCACCACTAGCAAAATTGCACAGGCAACACATAATAATGGTGGTGGTGACATGTATTTTTACAACAACAATTAAAGACGTTGTTGGGATACTGTACGTTTCCTTCCACCTAATTTTTTCTTGACCACTTCCATCTCCATCAACCTGTAATGAACTTTCAACACCTAACATAAGGTGGTACTATTGGGAGGGACGACCGCCTGATCTCCCTCACGCCCATTCCGTGCATAGCTGTAACGGAGTTACGTACGGGGACCACGGTCTTAATTGCCCATACATACGCCGTAGATATGTACGAGCCCGTGTCGTGTCGGTATCAGGATCCGGCCCAAGGAATTGAGTTGTCCTAGCTGAAGATAAATTTGGTTGTCCCTTGTCCTTACTCCAAAAGAAGATATCAAAAAAAATTGATCGCGATTCGGGTTGGCAGCGATGTCGAAATCTCCGGTTCGTTCTGACGGTGTCGTAGAATTCGGCTTCCGAGTTTCTCTCCTTGAACTACTCGAGGTATTTCTAATGGAAACTCAAAATATGAACACGGTGGATTGCTAGTTCAACTGACTGACAGAGAGGGGTTGGGTTGGACTGCGAAGTCTCTATTGACGAAGAGTTAGGGGCTTAGGGGTCTTAGAGATTGTTCTGATCGACAGAGTTGTTTAAGTCCGATGGCTTGTTCGACTTATTCCAGAACCGACTCCGTGTCGAATGAGATGAGGGGGCCGGAGACGCACACTGCAGGTGCATGAATCATATGATAGATGAGAAACTACACTATCTCATATGATAGAAGAGATGCATTGCTGGTGCATACAATGCTAAGTTTACTACCAAATACTTACAATCTTCTTACTCCCTCCTGCTATCTGGGTCCCACCGACTCCACACTTCTCCAATAGACGGCTGCCACATGGCACTTCTGGCACCGGACGGCCATCGGACTGCCAACTCTTTTTTCTTTTCCAATAGACGACCGTCACGTGGACCGTCACTTCAGCAGTTGTAAGAGGGTTGTAAGCATTTGATTGTAGTGATAGCATTACCGGGTGCATGCAATAGGCTTCTTGAAGAACAGTGTAGATTTTGAATGGGGGAGGAGGGAAAGAAAGAATGAGCATCTTTTGCCAATTATTATATGATGGTAGCAACTGCATGTGCTACCATCATCAAAAGGATTTTTGCCTGAGCACATATCATGAGACCAAGAGCAGGAGCAGAGCAGAGCAGAGCAGAGCAGGCCCATTGCTTTGTTTTTCTGAGCACGACTCCCCCACATGCATCAGAGAGAGGGGGGACTTTGGTGTCCCTATCCCATCCCATCCCATCCCATCCCATCCTATCCTCATCGAAACAACACTGCCATTGCTCACCACACATATATTCTCAACATTTCTTGCGAGTCCGACACTGCATGTGCTGCTCTTGGACACGCGACTCAGTACGCCTATCGCTCCAAAATTGACGGATTAGTGTGAGCTTAGCCATACGGTTATGCACTCTCCAAATGGAAAACCATTTTCTGACGTTCGTGCTTTGGTGAGTTGTCTGGGATCCTTTCGATGACCTATATCGTGTTGAAGGAATATCTATATGATCCGATCGATCGTGTAAAGTCCGCAGTGGCAGTAGCGAAATCGGAAAAAAATAAAGACAGTTCTTCTCTATTATATTAGTATTAGTCAGTGATTCCGGCTCAATAAGTCATTTCTTCCTTCCGTGATGACAAAGAAAACAAGTATCCGAAGTTGATCCTACAAGTCGATCAACTCTAATATGTTCTAATTCTAACTGACGTACTTAACTATATTACTTTAATATTTTGTTAACTGTACCAGTTTAATGAGCCAGACATTCATACTCCTTAACTGATGAGTTTGTTGATCATATTATTGAACAACATTTTTAATCAGACTGTTACTACAATCTAATATGCAAACACTCTTATCATTGATAATATCGATTTGCAGTGAGAAAATGAAAGCGAGTTGATCTATGAGACATGAGACTTAGGCTGAGTGAGTTCGATAGGAGGGCAAGGAGAAGGACTTGACTTCAACGTCTAATTGTTTTGAGAGTGGAGCCCAGCCCTCTCTGGCCTATGCTGATCACCCTGAGCCCTGAATTGAAAGCAACGGTCGGTCGGTCGGTCGGACGACGACGACGATGACGACAGCAAGACCACCTCGTGCTGCACCCACATGTGCGGCGCCAGCCTGTTCGAATGGCAGGGTCGAGCGATGGTACGGAGTGACACAGGGATGGAGGAAAGGTGACAAAGTGTAGCATATAGGTGGAGCCAACTATTAGGAAGAAGTTGGTCAGACGTGTCCAAGTAAAAGTGACTCGAAGACAAGGACACCATCAGTGTTCATGCTACAACTACGTCGCCAATTGGGCCGGGTTAGAACCAGGCTGAACCTGTCTGCAGGGTCGGTCCACGGATAAGTCCTGACAAGACTTCGAACTTGGACAACTCCTAACAAGATATTTTTTCTTAGGATCCGTCAAGTCCGAATTCAACTTAAACCAATACTAGTTTATTCACGTACGATGCACGTAAAAAAAATAAAATTTGTAACCCCTAATATTATTGAATAATTAGATAGAAATGTAAGTTATATTAATATAGTTAAAATATAATCTAATATACTTTAATTAGAAATTATTATAGATGTGTTTTTAGAATTTTGATATATGTTTAAATAATACCATGTAGTCAGTTTAAATATATTAAAATAATTTAAATTAATTAAAAATTTAAATTAGATAGAATTTTATAATTTTTTTATGATATACACACGGTTGGAGTTAGAAGTATTTAAAAATAATTAATTACGTGAGAATTTACAAACGGTTTGGACGTTCATTTTTGAATCGTTTCCGAACCGTGTTATAATAATGCTCGTGAGTGCACCATTTATCATTTGTCATTTGAATTATATTGCATTTGTCATTTGAATTATTAACCAAACTAGCGCTGTAAGCTTTAACATGGTTAGCAAATATTGTGATAAAACCACCAAAAAATGATGGGCCAAATGGCCCAATCCTGATAATATTAAACTTTTGCCGGAATTTGTATTGAGTTTTCATTAACTCCGTTTGCATGTGAATTTCAAATTATAAACATGTAAATGTGAATGTGAATGTAAACTAACTTCTTACGGTTAGTTAGTTTGGATTGCAGTTGCATTCCACCCCGTTTAGTCAACCACCCATTTTGGGAACGCTAGTTTGAGAGCACGTTTCAGAAACGCCTATTTGAGCACCGAAACGCATAGTACGTTTGAGGAAACATCCATTCCGGAAAGAAAATAGTTCGAGTGTTTCTTACGTTTGGAGTAAAATGATATATCGGACGAAAAGTAACTGCAATCCAGATTGACTCTTAATCTACG
>JAYESA010000012.1:182080358-182248027 GCA_036927795.1 Iris macrosiphon
TTGTGTTACCCTACTGGTTATAACTTCATCATGCATGTCCATAATCACCTATTTTACTATTGAAAGCTTTTTTCTCTAAAAGTCCAACACAAAATCTCCTGGAACCTGTCATAAGTCTTTTTTTGTAAATCTCCACATCAAATGACTTCTCATGTAAACAGCTCCCACTATTCTACACACAGATTTTAAACAGATCAAAATGTAACGAAAAAGTAAAATGATAGCAAACGACCTTTATAAGGGAATTCATGTCTGCTAGATGTCTAAAAGGACCAAAATGTAGTTTATAGGTTAACGACCATATGCAGAAAAGTTCTTTTGCATCTCAGCTAGGTGTTTCCATAACTGAACAATGACTGTAAAACTTAACCTACTCTTAACAAGTATTATCTATAATAAAGTGAAGTGGTGTTTCCAGTCAAAACCTAAAAGGATAAAGAAGGGTCATGATTAAAAGATATGAGGTATATCAAATGGCTACAAATATGACACATGTATATGTCAATAAAAAACCTTAAAACTAATAAAAATATTATTAAATGATATTAATGAGAAGCAATTTCAAAAAATAAATTATAAAGGAGTGCTGGAGGCATGATGATAACTAGTATATAACAAGAAGAAGAATACTCCATTTTTCTACATAGAAGATAATCTCTATAAATTATATAATTACCGGTACCTACCACACACAAAATTCCAGACGTATCTAACAAAACTAGTAAATGTCAAATAAAAAAAAACAAAGATATGGTAGAAAGTACCTCAATGATAACTTTATTCCGTTCAGGTGCCTTGCCGTGATGATGATACCAAGTGATGATGATACCGGTAACATACTCTCCCCAAAAAGACTTATAAGCAACATAGTAAAAAAAAGCTCTTGGTGTAAGAAATTCTGCTTCGCATCCAGATGACAACAAGTACCAAGTACCAATTGTTCTAAAGTATGTAGTACTGAACATGTTTGTATTGTCCAAGGCGCTGAATTTGAACTCCTTGGTACAACCAAATTCGGCATAGTGCCATCACCAGAATGAAATCAATGGAAGCACAACAAATTTCTTCAAGATAATTTGATTTGGACCTGTCACTTGAATATTGATGATAGATTGGCGTTGGTAACTGCTCATATAAATTATACATCAACCTCAACATTGGCCATATATACAGCATCCAAATTGATAATGAAGTAGCAATATTGTCAAGCAGCTAAAGGCATCGATGTGACAGACTCCAATTTTACGGGAGTACCCAAAGGGTTCAATCTGCATCCAGCCAGCAAGGCTTCCCACGACACGGCATCTGGGGAGAAACGAATGCTTGGTCATTTCATCAAGCACTAGCATCACGTCATGAAGGTGGTCTCTTTTGCGCATACAGCACATACAATAATTAAAAATTGGTGCCCGAGGAACATATCCTTTAGCCAACATCTCCATCAACAATTTACGACCTCCCATAATTTCGCCTTTTTGAATCAACCCACTAATTACACTCTCATAAGTACATAAGTTCCAGTGGAAGCCCTTCTCAAGCATTTCATCATAAACTCCCTTGTTCTTCCTGTATCACTGGCTTTACTATATCCAGATATAAGAACATTGAAGGTTGATGAGTCGGGTGTGCAACCTGTTTTTTCCATGCAACTGACCATCCTACAAGCTCTTTCCAAGTTCCCTTCCCTACAAAGACCATCCATCGGGAACAAGATCCATCAGAAGAATCTCATCAAACAAATTACCAGCCTTGAGAGATTTGTTGGGCAACGAATCCGTTGAGAACACTGTTACAGCTAGTGATATCAGGCCTTCTACCCATAGTTTGCAGTATCGGCCGATATCGATCCGATATGGCTGATACCGATACGGTTTGGTATCATGGTATGTCCCGATCCGATACCGGCCAATACCCGATACTGAGCGATACCGACATCAGGGATCTCTTTTCTGGTCAATTCGACAAAGAAAATTGAACGAAAAAGACCAATCAGCAAGGGCGTAAAAGCATAGCAAAGTTGTAATAGCATGTTAAAGGAAAAAAAAAAACTTATCGCATGTAAACCAATCGGCAAGGGTGACTACCATTTCATTCAATTTCAAAATTACCAAGAAAGAACACCGGAAATACTTAAAATTATGTCTATATATTTTCTAAAATGTTAATAATTTATTAATAATTATTTGCTTTCTGATACCAAAAAAATTTTGATACACCGATCCGAAACTGCCGATCCTGATACTCATAATAATGGTCAGATATCGATTCCGATACTGTGAACCTTTCTTCTACCCTCCACTTTCATCAGAGCGGGGACAGAATATGTGTCGTTCACTCTCCGATTCAGACCATTGTAGTACTCCGACACTCTCGGCAAGAAACTGGCATTTTGCATCTCTTTCAAGAAAACCATCGCATCCTCGCTCGCTCCGGCTGTTTACAGAGACAGCAAAAAGGAACAGAGAGTACATTCCAGCATCGGGTACGAGCTCGTCGAGCTGCTGCTGCAGCATTACATCAAACACCTCCTTTGCATACCTCGCCTTCCCATTCCTACAATATAGCTCCTATCAGTATTCCCAATGTCGAGACGTAGAGCCGGGACTCCCATATCCAGAGACCTCATCAAGTCGTACCTAACCAAAAGAAGCCCCCTCCCTTTTCCTATGTAGAACATGTCAGCAGCGTCTTCGAGCAGTTCTCGAGGTGGTCGGGGTGCTTTATGACGAACGAGAACGTGGCGGGGATCGGCTAAGAGCTGTAGGTTTCCAAGGAATCGGTCAGGAGCGCGAGGATGTTAGGGTTTTCATTGCTTGTTGCTCTAAATGTTCTCATTGTTTACTCTCTAGAATCAACTCAACCAGGAAAAAAAAAAAAAAAAGCAAATTATAAGGGCACTACAACTTTTACTTGGGGCTAGCTCAGGATTGGGGGTAGCCCATTAATGAGCAAAGTTTACTCACACTGGCCCATTAGTTTACTCATACTAGCCCACTTGGAAACCCTTCTTCCCAAACACTCCCAAACCCTCCCCACCCCACCGGAGCCCTCCCCCCTCCCGCCGTCCTCCTCCGCCTCCTCCCCCGTCCTCCACCGCAGCCTCTCGTCGCCGCGCCTTCCGTCGTCGTCGCCGTCAAAACCAAAAATGAAAATAAAAAAATAGAAGAACTGTCAAAAATATATGTTGATTTTTAGGACTGTCAAAAATTTGACAGTCCTACCAATTGGAAGTACTGTCAAAATTTTGACAGTCCTAAAAATTCAACATATATTTTTAGGACTGTCAAACTTTTGACAGTCCTACCGATTGGAAGGACTGTCAAAATTTTGACAGTCCTAAAAATGTATGTTGAATTTTTAGGACTGTCAAAATTTTGACAGTCCTACCAATTGGTAGGACTGTCAAAATTTTGACAGTCCTAAATTTTTTGACATTGACAGTCGACAGTCTAAAAATCATGATCTAAAAACTTTGACTGTCAAAATTTGACATATATGTTGATTATGATCTAAAAAATTTGACTGTCAAAATTTGACATATATGTTGATTTTTAGGACTGTCAAAATTTTGACAGTCCTACCAATTGGAAGTACTGTCAAAATTTTGACAGTCCTAAAAATTCAACATATATTTTTAGGACTGTCAAACTTTTGACAGTCCTACCAATTGGAAGGACTGTCAAAATTTTGACAGTCCTAAAAATATATGTTAAATTTTTAGGACTGTCAAAATTTAGACAGTACTTCTCATTGGTAGGACTGTCAAAATTTTGACAGTCATAATTTTTTTTTTCTGTTAATTTATGTTTGTTAATTGTTGGGGGGGCCAATTTCAAAATATCCTTAAAAATTCTATCCTTAAAATTTGTTAAAGTATTCTGTTATTTAAAATAGTAAATTTATTATTGGTACATTAAATATTTTGTAAAAAAAAAATTACCAAAAGTAAAATTTGGAGGTCGAAACATCGTTTTTTTGCGATTCTAAAATTTTGGGAAGTCCGTCAAACGATTAAACTGTTTATCCCGAAGTACTTTTCCATACGGTCATTTTGGCACAAACTGGAGCTTGTTTCGATCTCCCAGTCAAAAGTTATGATACTTTAAAGTTTTATATTTTATATTTTTGCCTGTAATATGTACGTCTTACTTCGGATGAAAATTCTCTCTACATGAATTATGTTACTCTCGTCGAAAACATACAAATAGACCTATTGTGTGACGAAAAACGATTTGAAAACAAATAGTTATGGCCGTTTGAAGTCTGATCGACGGCAGACGTAATATTCGTACGGTAGATTTTTTTTTTTTTTTTGGTTCAATGATAACATATTTTATTTTGGATGTTAAACTAAATAAAAATCAAAATCCAAAACTAACTAAATAGAAATAAACTTAAAAAAAAGTCCTGACAATTAAAATTAGGACTGTCAAAATTTTGGCAGTCCTCATTGTTTGTGGGACTGTCAAAATCCTGACAGTCCTAGTTTTATATAAAATTTTCAGTGGGTTAAAATTAGGACTGTCAAAATTTTGACAGTCCACGTAGCTTGTGGGACTGTCAAAATTATGACAGTCCTAACAATTTGTAGGACTGTCAAAATTTTGACAGTCCTTCCAAGTGGTAGGACTGTCAAAAATTTTACAGTCCTGATTATAACAATTTGGGCTAGCCCCAAGTAACTTTTAGGATGACAAACTTGTAATTTTTTGTAAATTTCCAACGGACTAGCTCCGAGTAAAATGTGGAGTGCCCTTATAATTACCAAAAAAAAAACCCACCACGAACTTAGTAATTCTACTGTCCATCAATTTATAATTTTTATTTAAAACAATTAAGATTCGTTTAACAAAAAATAAATGATTTGAGAAAAAAAAACAATGTGTATATTGGGCCGGACAGTCCGGAACCCGGTCCTGAACCGGTCTGATCAAACCCTGTATGGGTCGACACGGGCCTGGTCAACGGGCCGACCCAGCACGGCCCAGTATATATGCAGATTTAGACTGGATTACGAAAAGTGGTCCGAAATTCCGTTCCGGCCCGACCCGATCACTCAAACGAATCGGTTCGGTTCAGATCGGTGTAATTCAGACAACCCGACCAGGTCTGTGTGTAAACTCCCTCACCCAAAATAGGTATTTTATGTATATTTTATATTATTATATTTATTATAGATGTTGAATTTGTTTAGAATATTCTCTTAGTTAATTAGAAAATAAATTTTTTAGTATATTTACTTATATAAATATTTATTTAGAATTATTTTAGGCTATTTTAGATTATTGGGATTTTTCCATAATTTTTAGTTAATTAAAAACTAGTAACACTAATTTTCTAGGACTTTGAAGAATTTATTTTATGTTCAAACTTAGATAAAAATATCCCAAACTTTTATTTTAGGTTCTAAATAATAAAATATATTTTTTATAATTTTTTGGAAATTTTTTGATTATTTTTAGCATTTATTTTGAGTTAATTATCAAAAACTGAATTAAAAACTATTTTCTGAAAAAGAAAACCCAAAAAAAAATTATTTCTGTCCAGTCAGCAAACAGGGGGCCCACCTGTCAGCCTCCCGCAGCAAACAGTGCCGGGCCCGCCTGTCAGTGACTGCGGGACGGGCAGCGTTGGATGGCTGCCACGTGTCAAGATCTGAGCCGCGACTGCTTTCTCTCTCCTCTCTATATATATATATTAGTTTAAGTTTATTTCTAGGGTTTTTCTTCAGCCGAATTTTGGAGAATTGCCATCTATGGTTCCTTCATCTTCCAGAAGCCATTGCGCATAGCTCCGGACTCCAAATGAGGCCTAGTTTTTTGTGTTAGAAAGATATTGAGGTTAGCTTTCTGATTATATAATTTGTTTTACGAAATTATTATTATTAAATTCTGAAAAATTCGTAGAACACAGCATGTCCAAAAATAGACGTGTTTCGATGTTTTCGTGATTCCGGGAGAACCAGGAATCAGAATCACGACCGTTTAAAGTTTCGGAAAGCTAATGTCGACATAATTGACATATGTTTTTACCAGAATTTATTTTGAAGTATTTTTATATTGTTAATTCTGTAGAACTTCTAGGGTAAAATTTAACCATCGGTGCACGATACGAAACTTGTATGTGCCATAATTTCCAAACGAATTTGAATTCGGACGAGCCATAAATTTTAGCATGTTTTTGACACTGAAATCTACAGAAATTCATGCATGAAAGTCAAGTTTGTGTCAGTTGACTTTTCGGTCAACAGATCACCTCGATTTGCGTGCCATGAGTCTCGAGTCGATAAAATTCAATTCCTTTGGACAAAATTTAGGCATTAACCTAAAAATCAGAATAATAAGATTAAAATAGGATTTTAGAGTAAATATTACAGAATTAAATAAATTAAAATAAATTATCTTTTGACGTGATAAATTTGTAATACATAGGCTATTTGGACTGTGACTTGGACTCTGATTCATACCAGCAGCAGGACCCCAGGCAAGATACCTTGCCAAATTGTTTACAGTACTTTGCATGCTAGTTATATTTCTTTTTATTTATTTTATTTCTGTATAGTTCTTGCATGTGTAGTTTTTCTCCAGTCATTACTATGTATTAGATATGTTGACACACACATGACACCTAGTATCATGGAAGGACAATCATTAGGCGTATGGGCTTTTAACCACTCTGGTAAACCGTAGTATATAGCTCGCACTACGGACGTGTGTCGCGCTGGTCGCTACCCCCGCGGTATGTCGATTTCTGGAGTCTCGCTGGTCGCTACCCCCGCGGTATGTCGATTTCTGATGTCCATTGACGTGTGTGTGAGTTGTGAGGTAGATCAAGTAGCGTACCCTTGCCCATACGTCAAAAAGTTGTCCTCATTTGCATTCATATAGATTGTCTTGTACAGCGTACTTATTTATTTCCAAATTATATGCATGTTTACTGTATTCAAGTTGGCTCGTATTTTCTGTATCTTGTTACGTCCCTCTGAGGACCTGGTTCTCTGCCAGGTGTATCTATTCTTGAGCATTTGCAGGAGCACAGATTGGATGGCTATATATGTTTCGTGGATGTCCTCTCTTCGAGCCGTGATTGCTAGATGGTGTTCTTATATGGTGTTGTTGTGTTGTACTTACTTTAATATTTGCTCTTACATTCGAGTTGGTAGTGGATTTGTTTCCATCCAACTATCATCCTTAGATACTTATGTTGAGATCTAGTTATATAGATGCTGGTTAGTCATTTATATTGATTTTCTGTGGATGAGATTTAGATTGTACCCTATGACTTGTGACATATGTTTATACCACTTGTGGATTGATTTTCATATTACAGCGTACGTGTGGATTTTGGTTTCCATATATTGGAGTTGCCATATCCATGCGGCTGGCATGCTTACGTGTTCCTAGTCCTACGTATTTTGGGACTGGGGCGTGACACTGTGACCCTGTCCAAACCCGGTCCGAACCCCCCCTCCGCGAGCAGCTGCCGGCTGTGCATGAGGGCTCCACGCGCTGACACTCCCACCCCTCTCGTACGGTGCCCCCTCCCCCAAAAAAAGAAAAAAAAAAGGAGAACGTTAGGAGTGAAACATTACATATACTAGGGGTGAGCATTCGGTTAATTTGGTTCAAATCGAACCGAATAAGCAAAACCAAAACCGATCAAAAATGATCCCTAATCGAATCAGACCGAACCGAATTAAATCGATTCGATTTTTGATTTATTCTGTTTATTCGATTTTTTGGTTTATTTGCGTTTTTTTTTGTTATATATATATATATATATATATATATATATATATATATATATATATATATATATATCGCACAACAAGCGAGGATTGCTTGCTTGCAATATGGTTCGAGCTTTAGCTACGATTTTGGAATGAAACTGAAATCCAAAATTGAAATTGAAACCGAATAAAAAAATTTAGTATACACATTGAAACTGAAACTGAAACCGAAACCGAATAAAACTGAAACTAAAATCGAATCAAACTGCCACAGCCGTCGTCCCTCCTCCCCGCCACCGCCGTCGCCCTCTCCCCCCCTCCCCGCCTCCGCTCCCATCCCCGTAGCAACGCCACAGCAGCAGCAGCAGTCGCCGCCGCGACGAGACGTGCAGCGACGAGCACGGGCGCGACTCTTGCTGATGTTGTTGCTGCTGCGGCGTTGCTGCGGAGGCGGACGACGGTTGCAGGGAGGGGGAGGAGGTGGGGAGCGGGGAGGGGGGGGGGCTGGGAGGGGGGTGGAGCACGGTCGGTGGCGGGGGGGGGGGGGGGGGGGGGGGGCGGGGTGGGGGGTCGACGACGGCGACCGCGGTGGGGAGAGGGAGGAGGAGGAGGAGGAAATGGAGAAGACGAGGATATTTTCGTCCAATTTTTTTGGTTAAATGGATTGACCGTTACTTTTGGACAAATTCTGTCAAAAGTGAAAAGACATGTACATTGTGAAAATAGTGTGAGGTTCACCCTTAAATATAGTAAAAAAAGTGAGAGGTAAGTCAATTTTTTTTTTATTACTTAGCTTTGGTATTAATTGAACCATGATTTAAGGCGTTATAAAAATTTTATTATATATAGATTCAATAATATATTTCAGTACCAATTGCTAAACTTGAAATCCTTTGTATCGATAAACCAAGCTTAACGCAATTGATGGACTTCGTAGAAAACCAAGCTTAACACAATTGATAGACTTCGTAGAAAATTTTCTATCACTAAATAAACATCGGCAATGAAAATTTTGCCGTTGCTAAATAGCGACAGATTACAAACAAAAACTATTAGTCAATAATCTGTTGCTAATTCATCAAGTATCCGTCGCTAGAGTGCCATAGTAGGTTGAACTTGCAGCATCTAGCAATGGAAAAAAAATTGTGACAAAAACAAATACCAACAAAACAATTCCGTCGCTAATTTCTGAAGAAGCGAACTACTCCCAAAAAATGCCTCGCTCCTTGTTCGTTTGTCGTTGGGATGTGGAGTCGACCGTGAGAGAGTTGAAAAAAAATATGTTTTGATAGCCATTTATACATAAACACAATATTCTAAACTACTAGGAGTAGTCTTTTTAATGCTAACTAAATTAGTTCTAGCAATAAAAATTAAGTAAATAGTGACGAAAAATTATGCCGCTATTCTCTATATATATTTTTTTAGTGGTATAATGTTTTTGAAGATTAAGATATATGATATTGATATCTGGTCCGCGAGGACTGATCTCAAATTTGACTCGCATCCCAAGTGCACCTCTCCTCTCCCATCTATTTGCTCCGACCGTCCACCGGATCCCATCTCTTTAAATCGTCGTCAATGGAGGAGAGGGACACGTGGCATGCGGACCAAATGTGCGTTCACCATATAACATTGTTATCTAGAAACTCGTACACTTTGAACCTTTCCACTATGAAGTATATAATGCTCGAAAGAGATGTATGGTATCATTTCATTGGATAAAGCAACATAACATACTGATACATCAATAACAAAATCAAGATAGTGTCTTATCAGGAAAATAGAATGATAAAGGCTTAAATGATAGGGCCTACAAATCTTAATATTTTGGATATTGTTGAAATATTTAACTGATGATTCCATCTAACAATTTGTTTATTTTTTAACGAGCAAAAGAAAAGAAGAACTTTTTTTTTTTTCTTTGCCCAGAATACAGTGTCCCAGTCCGTCTTAGTTGAACGCTTCTCTTTTGACTATATACAATAACTTATTCTGATGAAGACCGCGTGAGTTAAACTTATATATACCTAGTCAAAGTCAAACAACTTTATGCCTATATAATTAATGTTTCCCAAACATTTCATCAGTACTCACATGCAGCTAGCTCCTTAGAAGCCTTAATTTGCCTAAATCTAGAAACTCATCTTCTTCTCCATCTCTCAACTCACTCATGGCATCCAAGACCATCGAGAGCCACCGGGCAGGCGCCGAGGTGGTCTGCCACGGAGACGCCGAGTGCAGGAAGAAGTCCATCGAGCTCCTCGGAGAGCTCGGCCTCCCGAAGAACCTGTTTCCTATGGTGGACATCCAGGAGTTTGGGTACAACAAGACCACGGGATTCATGTGGCTGATCCAGAAGAAGAGTACCACTTACACCTTCGAGAAGATCAAGCGCAAAGTGTCCTACGCCACAGAGGTGACCGCATTCGTGGAGCCTCGCTCGATAAAGAAGTTGAGCGGTGTGAAGACGAAGGAGCTCCTCATATGGCTAACTGTTTCCGAGATGTTCTTTGCCAACCCTACCACCAAACACCTCACATTCAAGACCGCCACCGGGATCTCCGACAGCTTCGAGGCCTCCGTGTTCGACCTCGAGTAACGATCAGTACTTGGAGAGGAGAGAAACAATTAATCGATCAAGAGCATATATGTATTGCAATTTCTGCTTTTACTATCTATTATGATTTAATTTGTAATGCAAGTACCGTCTTCTTTCGAATAATGTGTTTTATGTAATAAAGGGTTTCTATTAATCAAATTGAGATTTGTCTGATAATAATATATATTTTTTCAATTGTTTTTTCTCATTAAGCTGTCAGGAATGCATTATCCAAGAAAGAGATTATTACTATTATTATTTTAAATTTTTTTAGATGCATTATTCGGAACTTTTATTCTGTTCATCCCACGAAGTAACACTTTGGCATGAAGCACATCTCATATTATATAATTAAGCATGCTGCTAAGTGCTAACTCAATCTCCAAAGTCTTTTAACAGATGATTCGGCCGCATGATGTCATCTAATAATTATAATTAATCTGACCAATTCATAGGTCTTCTTAATTCCTAATAGTCACATAACTTTGAAAATTGTGATCGAAGAGAGGGCATTCTTGACTGGCTCTTTCATTATAATTTAATTTGTAATACAAGTGTCTTTTTACAAGTGATACGTTTTATGCAATAAAAGGTTTTCTATTAATAAAAAAAAAGTCTGATAATAATTTTTTTTTTTTCCAGTTGATTCTTCTTATTAAGTTGCACCATTTTTACATGTGAGGACAACCAGTTACTTCGTGAATCTTTCTTGACTGTTTCTGTTAGGAACGAAAGTGCGGAATTTTTTTTTCCAAACCAAGAAATCCTACGAGTGAACCGAGTAAAAGCACACAAACCAAAAACATCAAACAAAAATCGCAGACGCAAAACTTTTTACATGAAAAATTCAAATGGAAAAAACTACGGGACGATCGGAGTCCAACCCTGAAAAGCTTCCACTAATGGAATAAGAAATACACCAACTCCTTACAAACTTTTCACCGATCCAAACAGATCACCACAACTCTTTGGAATAGAAAATAGATCACAGACAAACGAAAAACGAAGATGACGAGAAAATAATTACCCGAAATCGATCTCCTCTTCGAAATAGCCTTCAATCTCTTTCTCTCTTCTTCCAATGTTGTAAAAGCACTATTGCCTCATTTTGCAATATTTTTGAGATATCAGATGAATTTTAGGGCTATGAGACACATAATATATATAGCCTCAAACTAACAACTAGTATTCATATTATATATAGGAATACGCAATACAAATCCATTGACATATTCCTATTATATGTAGGAATATCCAATCAAATATATTGAGGTATCCTATTAGAAAATAGAAAATAGATCACCACAACTCCTTACAAATTTTTCACCGATCCAAACAGATCACCACAACTCTTTGGAATAGAAAATAGATCACAGACAAACGAAAAACGAAGATGACGAGAAAATAATTACCCGAAACCGATCTCCTCTTCGAAATAGCCTTCAATCTCTTTCTCTCTTCTTCCAATGTTGTAAAATCACTATTGCCTCATTTTGCAATATTTTTGAGATATCAGATAAATTTTAGGACTAGGAGACACCTAATATATATAGCCTCAAACTAACAACTAGTATTCATATTATATATAGGAATACGCAATCCAAATCCATTGACATATTCCTATTATATGTAGGAATATCCAATCAAATATATTGAGGTATCCTATTATATGTAGGAATACTCAATCCAACTCCGGATTATTTTTCACATAGGTTGGGAACCCCACCCACTCCAACAAATCCCCCCCTTCACAACTATGTTGAGGGGTCGTCATCCCGATGATCCGCTTGCAGTACTCAAAATTTTTTCTTGATTTTTTTTTTGTCAACATGTCTGCTCCATCGTCATCCGTATGAACCTTCTCAAGCGTCGCTTGCTTCTTTTCAACCACATCCAGTATCCAATGATACCGGATATCAATGTGCTTTGATCGGCTATGAAATGTCTAGTTCTTCATAAGGTGAATTGCACTATGGCTATCGCAAAGCAAAGGATACTGCTCTTACTTTAGCCCCATTTCATGTAGTAGCTTCTTCATCCACAACAACTCCTTACAAGCCTCCGTCGTCGCAATGTACTCTGCCTCTGTCGTCGACAAGGCAACACACTTCTGCAACCGCGACTGCCACGATACCGTTCCACCATCAAACATCACATAGTCCTAAGTCGATCGCCTCGGGTCTACATTTACAGCCATATCAGCATCGGCATACCCAACCAGCTTCGGCTCGTCACCACGAAAAAAAAGTCTCCAATCGTCAGTGCGCTAAAGGTATCATAGAATCCACTTGACAACACTCCAATGTACCCTTACAGGATTGGAAGTATATCTGCTGTCACGCCCCAGTCCCAAAATACCGAGGGACTAGACACATGACAATGGCCAGCAGCACACACTAATGGGCAAACCCAATTTAATGGACCCATCAAGATGTACTTAAGCTGTAAAACATCAATCAAGGTCTACTAAACATGTCACAATCTAATCTCATCCATAGAAGATAAATATGATCAATATCAGCATAATGAAATAAAAACCAATAACAAGTCTCAATAAAGTAAATCGGGGAACAACCCGATAATAAGTCTGATACAAAGGTTCAACAGATCAGAAATGAAAGAGTCTAATAATAGCAAATACTGAGTATAGATAACATATACTCAGGAGAAATCTTCGGCGATCACCTCGTCCTCGGGAATTGGTTCAGCTCCAGTGTCTGCTCCTGCTTCGGCTCCTGTCCCGTATACCTCGGGATAGAACTCCTCTGCTATACCTGGGGACATAATCCGGATCCAGATCCTCAGGGGACATAGCAAGGTACAAGAATAACTCAAGCCAAAATAAATGTAGTACAATAAAAATGAAACAATAGGATAAACTATGTAACCAGCTATATGAAATGCAAGTGAGAGCATCACTAGTACTCAGGCTGAGACCACTACAAGCTCTGTGTCGGGGAGCCGGTAGCAGTAATATCACGTAATGTGCCTAGCTCTGATGTAGAGTCTACTGCCTCAAAATAATAAATACATATATAAAATTAGCATGTAGCCTGTGTGTCTCTCCCCACCTAATGTAATCACACGTCTCATGTCCACAATGTCTCATGTCCATGTCACGCAAGATCATATCTAATGCAGCAAGTCATATGATAGCTATGAATATAAAATCTATGTCACAAATCATGTAGCCTATACATAATCACCATGAATATCTCAGAAAGATTATGTCTCATGAACAGTGTCAGGTGTCCTGTAGTATGACGTACTTGATGATGCAAGCACGGTAATGTATAGGGTTTCGATGTCCATCTCTAGTGACGTTACACAACTCCGCGTACGGTGTTGACACCCGAATATTATTCAGACGTTATGTAATGTCACACGGTCCTAGGTTGAACATTTATATCATATAAATAAATTAAGGGAATAATAGAAAACAAGTGCTGTAAGTATGACAAGGTACACTTGCCTGGGGTTTGAATTCCAACAGTAGTTCTGGTATCAGCAGAATCTGCAGGTACTCCTCCGGTTGCTGAAATAAACGTTACCATCATGCTCAGAAGACATCAAATAGCTAGAATTTTTTGTCCATAAGTCCAATTTGGACACATGGGCAATATTGACCGTTTCTGGTCAAAGTGGGGTCCACATGTGGCCCGCTTCGCACCAAAAAATGTGCCAAAGATAATATTCTCCAAATTTGTCAAACTTAATGTCTACAAGTCCAGAACAACGATACAAACCCAACGGAATATCCAGAACTGGATTCCGATGAGCCGATCACAAAATTGCCCATCAAGTGGAGCCGTGGGGCCCATGATACGGGATTTTGTCAATATTCTCAGAATCGAACCAAACTTGGGTCACAGAACCAGCGTATTGCTACGAGTTCGATGGTGTAAGTTTCGTTTTAAAATGACGAGCGTACACGAAGTTACAACGAATTTTAGAACATGACCAATACGGGACGTTGTCGACGGATACGCGTTGATTCCGGTGTGCACGCACATCCAAATCAACTTCTGTGAAATCCCACAAGTCTATATTAACAGTGCGCACCTTTCGGTGAAGTTCGTACACGACCAAGTCGTCCCGTTTAGAGGGCGCACCCAGTTTCGGGGAAAATCAAGATATTTAAATACCAAGGTTTTGGTCATTTTCACCCTCAAATATATTACAAACTACAGCTCAATAAATTATACAAAAATAGGATTTTAAAACTTGGTCATACAGTCTAAATAATTGTTTAGGTGGATTTTGAAAATATTTAACAGGTTATTCGCAAAATGGTCGCGAACTGGGGAGTTCGGGACAATTTTTGATTTTCAGAAATTGGGAAGTTTTTCCTGATTTTGTGTCACGATTTGCGATCGCCACAGGACGCGATACCCCGAACGAGTTATACGGGGTTCGAGAGGGTCACGCAGGGTTCACGTCACAGCAGACAGAACGAAATACTGATCTACGTACAGGAAGTTATGAGAGCGACAAGGCAAGTACCTCACTGATGTATACTGTTTGTGATAGGACGGCGCGACGACGCACGGCGGTGGCGGCGGTTGCTGCGGTGGCTGCTGGTCCTCGCTGGAGTTGCCGGGGAAGTCGAGGTGGCTGCTGGTCGTCGGGTCGGAGGCGGTGGCACAGGACGGCGGAGATCTGGGTGGCCGGAGCTAGTGCTGGTGGTGGATGGGAGCGGTGGCTGTGGTGAACAGGGTTTGCGAAGGGGGTGGCCGGGGTCGAGAGATTTATAGGGGAGGTCGGGAATCGAGCGGTCGACCGTTACTGGCGGAGAGAGGGGAGGCGAAACCGTCGCGGGGGCGTAACCGCCGGCGGGCGGCGAGGAAACGACGACGGAGGAGTCAGGAGATTTAATTCCCTTCGGTTACTGTTGCATAGCGGGTTTGGGTTGCGGGTTTCGGGTCGGGTTTTAGGATCCGGATCTGATCCAATAAGTTATGGGACGGGTACGGGTTACGGGTTGGATTCAGAACTGACCCGAATCGCTAGGGTTTGGGTTGGGTTCAGGGTTGGTTCGGTTCAGCTTTGCTTCGGTTGGGTTTAATAATAAACTGGGTTTATTTTGGTTTATTTAGAAACTTAGTTTTTAGGTCTTTAAAAATAGTTCTGGGGCCCAATAAATTCCAAAAAAAATTGCAGTAAGTCTAATATTTTATTTTACACCAAAAAATATTACTTTCATAATATTTTAATATTTAATTTTAATACTTAAAAATATTTAATTCAGAAGAACACTTAATTAATTATTTAAAAATCACAAAAAATTCCAAAAAATTCATTTTTTATTTCCGAAAAATTCGGGTGTTTACACCTGCTAACTGTGCCAACTACGTGAGCGATGTCAGGTCTCGTACACACCATAACATATATGAGACTCTCCATAACTGAGGCATATGGAACTTGCTCCATATCTTCATTTTTGTCCTTGGTAGATGGACACTGCTCCTCAGTGAACTTAAAGTGAGCCGCAAGGGGGTTACTCACTTTCTTCGACCCGTCTTCCCGAAATGCTAAAGTACCCGGTGAATGTACTTCTTTTGGGACAAGTGTAGCAGCTTGGACTCTCTATCTCGGCTGATCTCCATCCCAAGAATAGTCTTCGATGCACTCAAATCCTTCATAGAGAAGGCCGCGCCCAGTTGGCGCTTCAACTCCGCTATCCTATAGTGGCATTCCGACCCACCAGTAGCATATCATCAACATAGAGCAGTAAAATAAAGAAATCATCCTCGACAAAGTAGGGGTGAGCATTATTCGGTTTTTAACCGAAAAATGAACCGAACTGAACCAAATAAGCTATTCGGTTCGGTTCAAAAAGATTTCAGGTCGGATTCGGATCTTAAAACCCTGTTATTCGGTTATCGGATTCGGTTTAGGTTATTGGGTTCGGTTTCGGTTTAAAACCGAAACCGAATTAGTATATAGAATTACTAGAATACCCTCAACCCTAAACCTAACTATATAACCTATTTTCCACACTCTCTCTCCTATCATCTAATTTTCTCTTCTGCCTCTCCGCTCCTTCCTTATTCCTCACCGGAAGACGAAAACCCTAATACCTTATCCCTACCTAACTCCGCCTCTCACCGCCAGTCAACACCGGTCACCACATCCCTTCTTGCTTCTCAGACTCTCTTCTCTTTCTCTCACGGTCACCTCCTCTCTTCTCCCTCTCTCTCACACATCTCCAGCCTCCAGTTCTCTGACTCTCCTCCACCTCTTATGTTATATTTTTTATAATTAGACACGAATCTCATATCTCCTTTTTATTTCTGTTATATGTTTAAATCTCAGATCTCCTAGATCTACATCTCGATCTCTGTTCAGATCTCCAAGTCCACTTTGTAAGTATTTTTAATTTAATTTATTTTAATTTTTGTTATATATTTTTTTCCAAATCTCTGTCTCTTACAGTTGGTACTTAGTTCTAGCTTCCTTCTGTATAAGACCTAGTAGCTTTTTTTTGTAGATGTACACTTTTAATTCATATTTTTTTTAGATCTAAAATAAAATATTTTCAGTTTTTAATTCATGAGCATGTATACAAAATAAAGATAGAGGTTACTTTATAATTTGTAGATCTATACTTTTAATTCATATTTTTTTAGATCTAGAAGAAAATATATAGTCTGTAATTTAAAATTAGTACATGTCTTTGTAGATCTAAAATTGGAGTGTTATATGATTACTTGTGTATATTTTCACTTTTTATAAATGCATCAAGCACTAGCACTCAACGTATTTAGCTTGTTGTTGTGTTGTTTAATATATGTTCTTGTTGTGGTTTAATCTACTTTTTTGCAGTGGTTTAATACTTTAATATATGTTCATGTAACTCTTTTGTACTCTCTTTGACTCTATAGATGTAAGTGTTAACCAATCTGCATATATATATGTATGCAAGTTTGATAGAGCTTGGTTTAATAGTTCTATTGTTCTTTGATCAACTGTGTCAAATTAGTATACTATATAATTAGTTCTCACAGATCTTTTTCATTTATTTTCTTACACTTGTGTGTCATTTAAAATCACTTGTCTGTCATTTATTTTCTTACACTGTGTCAAATTAGTATACTATATAACTTTTCTTTTTTCTTACACTTGTCTGTCATTTAAAATCAGTGAACATGTATACTTGTTTCAGTTTTTCACTGTCATTTAGTCATTTCAGGAATATATATACTTGTTTCAACATGTATACTTGTTTTCGGGTCTTGATAAGTTTTTCACTCTCTTCTCCACCTTGTTAGTAATTTTTAGAACTTGATAAGTTTTCTCACAGATTTTTTAAAACTTATTTGTTAGTAATTTTTAGATCTTGATAAGTTTTTAGATCTCGTTTTGTAAATAATGTTGGATGGCATGAATTACTAGATCTAAATTTTGTAAAACTTAATTGTTAATTATGTACTGATTTTTTTAACATGATCTGAATTTTTTAACATGATCTGAATTATGTACTGAAATCTGAATTACTATATATGTAATTTTTAACACGTTAATAATGTACTGAGTTGCAATATACTTGGATCCTTGGCTTGGGTTTTACTTGAATTGCTGTAAGAATATCTCTCTCTCTCTCATGTCTATCTGGGAATTAAAATATACTTGTGGCTGGAAATGGAATTTGTTTGCAGGGCTAGTCAACTATGCTTATAGTGCCAGTTTGCACAAATGTCGCATTGCGCAATGGCCAGTTTGCCAAAATGCTTATAATCTGAATTTTTTGATTGTTTGAATTTTTGTGAATTGATTGATTTTTTGTTTACAATCTGAAATAGATATATGCCAGATTTTTACTTTACAAGTCTTAATTTTTTGATTGATTGGTTTATTATTAATTAAAAAGTGATAAAAACTGTTATAACAGATACTAATGGTAATAAAATTGATTTCTTGTTTACAAAACTATTATCTTATATGATATTTACTAATTAATAGGTAGCACTGTTTGATGTAGGATTGAAATCTGAAAATTTTGGCACATTTTGGCACAGTTTGTTTAATCTGAAAATTAAATAAATTTTTTGGCACATTTTGGCACATTTTGAAATCTTATATATTATTTGCTAAAATTACTTTCTTATACTAAAATTACTATAAAAAATTAATAGGTCATTTATTGCGTCAAATAAGTCAAGTTCATGGCATCAACATCATACTCATGCAATGTGCGTTTTCTTATCTTCGGTTTCATTTTGTGAATTTGCTTTTGAATTGAAATATATTTTTGTTTTCATGTTTATTTTAGATGTCAAGCGAAGCTCAACCTATTGAGCTTGAGGTTCCGGTTGTGAGGGGAACAAGTTCCCAAGGTGCAAATGACCCTGACACAACTATTTGTAAACTCAAAGCAAAAAACAAACGCATTAGGAAAAAGAGAGCTGTTTATTGGGATGAATTTAGGCAATTTCAAGAGAATGGGAACCAAAAAGCAGAGTGTAACTACTGTAAAAAATAGTATTATTGTCACCCCGTAATTAATGGGACCTCCTCAGTTAGAAATTATTGGCTTATATGTCCCCTTAATCCAAAGCACAAAGGTCTTTCTCAATCAATATTGAGTATGCAATGTGTTGAGAAAGGCAAGTCAACTCTCACTAGTTGGCAATTTAATCAAGAGTCCGTAAGGAAGGCCTTGTCTTATATGCTAATTGTCTATGAGCTTCCATTTTGGTTTGTCGAGGGTGAGGGCTTCAAACGTTTCGTTTCTATTGCATGTCCGATGTTTGGTGTACCGTCGAGATGGACCGTTGCATGAGATTGCTACAATCTTTATACTAGTGAGAGGAGTAAGTTAAAGGCTTATTTTAGGGAGTCCAATCAAAGGGTTTGTCTTACGACGGACACATGGACATCTAATCAAAAGATAAACTATATGTGTCTTACGGCACATTACATTAACGAAGATTAGAAATTACAGAAAAGAATTATCAACTTTTTTCCAATTTCAAGTCATAAAGGCGAGGCTATTGTGTCACGCCCCAGTCCCAAATATCGAGGGACTGGACACGTGGCAATGGCCAGCAGCACGCACTGATGGATAACCCAATTTAATGGAGCCATCAGGGCGTACTTAAGCTGTAAATAAGGTCTACTACACAAGTCACGCTAATCTCATCCACAAAGAAAAGGAAATAAACTGCATAATCAAATGAAAATAATGTAGCAACATCAACACAGCAAGTCAGTCGGAGCAACAATCCGACTATAGTCTGAAATAAACTGGCTCTATAGGCCAGGAACAAAAGATGTAAACATGAAATAAATAAATGAGTGCTGGAACAGGCACTCAGGAAAAGTCCTCGACAGTCACCTCGTCCTCAGTGTTTGGTTCAGCTCCAGCAATAGGTTCAGCTCCGGTCCCGTATATCTCGGGATACTGCTCCTCAGCTAAACCTGGGGACATAATCCATTCCAGGTCCTCAGTGGACATAGCAAGACACAGATAATACAAGCCAAAATGAATAAGCAGTGCAATAAATAAATGAACAGCAGGGTAAACTAAGTAACTAACCATCTATGTGAAATGCAAATGAGAGCAACACTAGTACTCAGGCTGAGACTGCTACAAGCTCTGTGTCGGGGAGCCGGTAGCAGTAATAACACGTAAAGGGTCTAGCTCTGCTGGAGAGTCTACAACCTCACAATAATAGTAGATATATATATAGAACAGCCTGTAGCCTGTGTGTCTCTCCCCACCCAATGTAATCACGCAAGCCATGACCATAACGTCTCATGTCCATGTCAGCGGGATTATATCTAATGCAACAAGTCATACTGTCTAATAATAATAACTATGTCAAGTCCTGTATCCTATTCAGAATTCCCACGAATAACTCGGGAAGATTCTGTCCATGTTAGTGTCAAGTGTCCTGGGTTGTAGGGTACTTGATAGGTCAAGTACAAAATAAAGGGTATCGTAAATCCATCTCTAACTGACGAACCCAACACCGCGTACGGTGTTAGTACCCGACTATGATCGGGCTCTAGGTACGTCGTACGTTCCCTAGGTTAAGCAGTTTAAAACAGTTTATATGAATTTGCACAAGAAATCCAGCAGAGTATTTTTACAGAAAATAGGAAAATAATGACTGCAAGTTTGGCAAGGTGCACTTGCCTGGTGTTTGAAATCCACTTAAGTCCTGGTTTCGGAAATTTCCAGAGATGTCTCCGAAATCTGAAATAAATAGTATCATCGTGCTCAGAAGGTGTCAAATAGTTGGAAACGCCTGTCCTTGAGTCCAACAAGGGCAAAAACGGCAGTTTCGGACCAAAACGGGGTCCGCCGGTGGGCCCGCTTTGCACCGAAAAACGTGTCCGGGTCAACGGTCTCCAAATTCACCAAACTTAGTGTCAACAGGTCAGGAACGCTGATACGAACCCAACGGAACTTTCAGATTTGAATTCCGATGAGCCGATCACGAAATCGCCCATCGAGCGGGGCCTGTGGGGCCCACGACACGCGATTTCGTCAACGTTCTCAGAATCGGACCAAACTTGACCCACAGGACCAGCGTATCGCTACGAGTCCGATGGCGCAAGTTTCGTCTCGATCTGACGTATGTGCACGAAGTTAAGGTGAATTGCAGAAAGGGCGGATACGGGGCGATGTCCGCGGATACGCGTTGATTCCGGTGTGCACGCACACCCGAATCAGCTTCCGCGAAGACCCACACGTCCGTATCGATGAGGCGCACGTATCTGTGAAGACCGTGCGCGACCAAGTCGTCCCGTTTGGCGGGGCGTACTCGGTTCCGGGGTGAAACAGGGTCTGGTTTTTCCTGTTTTTGGATCGTGGTGTGCGATCGCCACAGGCCGCGATGTCCCGAACAGTTTGTCCGGACACCGAGAGGGTCATACAGGCTACGCGTAGGAATTGACGGAATCGAAAACGGAGATCAGGGTTGCAAGTTATGAATACCTGAAGGGGACCGAGAAATCGGGGCTTTTCGAGTCCGAATCGTGTCCTGGACACGTGTCCAGTACTGTGTCCACTGTGTTAGGGCTGTGTCCTGCGTCCTGCCGCCGTGTCCGGGGCTCGGGGAAGCTGACCGTCGGTCGACGAGGTCGGGCCGGGCTCTGGCGGCTCAGGCGAAGTCTCCGGCGCGGTTCACGGCGGAGCTAGGGCTCGGGGGACTCGGGTGGCCGGCGGAGAGGAGAGAGGAAGGGGAGAGCGGCGGGTGGAGAGGCTCTGGACGGTGGCGCTGTACTGGGCGGCGCAGGGAGGAGGTCGCCGGGTGGTCTGGGAGGGAGGTCGCCGGGGATCGGGGCTCGCCGGAGTCAGGAGGTTAGGGCTTTGGATTTGGGGGGAGACAGGAGGCGGAGACGAGGGGTTATATAGGGGGTTTTGCCGCGGAGGCTGGCCGGGGACGTGGCGGATAAGGCGGAGGGGTCGTGGGGGGTGAGGCCGGGTGGTTCTCCGGCCACGTCGCCGGAGAACGCGGCAGAATTCGCGTCACAGGCGTGGGGATGGGGGTGATGGAGCGGGTCGGGTCGGGCGGCGGGCTCCGGGCGAGCGGACCCGCCCGACCCGCTAAGGAGGAGGGCTGGGTCGGCTGCACAGGGCTCGGCCCACTGGGCCGGGCCAAACCAAAAACCTATAATAATAATAATAATAATAATAATAATAATAATAATAATAATAATAATAATAATAACAGAAATTAATTATTTAATTAATTAATTTAGAAAAATAGTTTTTAGGCTTTTAAAAATAGGTCTGATGCCCAATAAAATCCCAGAAAATTACCCTAAGTCCGGTTTTCTATTTTACACCATAAAATCATGTTTTTAATTCATTTTAATGCTATTTATTGGCAATTAAAAATTACAAACTCACCACAGGCTCTATGTAAATTGCTGAAAATTGCATATTAAATTCCAAAAATTGATTTTAAAACTCAAAAAAAATTAGGGTGTTTACATATTGGGAGGGAAGTTGAGTCATGTTTGATTGAGTGGGGCATTGAGAAAATTTGTACAATCACCGTTGATAATGCTAGCTCTAATGATGTTGCTATTGCTTATCTAAGCAAAAAGTTTGCACAACGGGGAAATAGTATTCTTCAATGCAAGTATTTACTGTAAACCCCCAGATTTTGCAAGAATTTCAAATTGGGATTTTTCGCAATTTTCTGGAATTTTCTGTGAATTTTTCTGTAATTAAAATCAGGGTTTTAATTACTAAATGATTTTTAATTGTTAATAAATAATATTAAAATATTATGGAAATAATATTTTTGGGTGTAAAATGGAAAATTGGGCTTAGGGTAATTTTTTTGGATTTTTCTGGACCTCAGAACTATTTTTAAATACCTAAAAACAATTTTCTAATTAATTAATTAAATTAACTGTTTTATTATTAATATTATATTTATTATTTATATTATTTTTATTTTTAATTTTATTTCTTCTGGGCCGGCCCGGCCCAGTGGGCCGAAGCCCAGCCCAGCCCATCCGCCCGTTCTTGCCGGGTCGGGTCGGGTCAGACCCGACCCGCGAGCCACCCGCCCGACCCGCTGCGACCCTCTCCCCCTGCGACCGGGTTCTCCGGCGGAGCCGCCGCGTCCGGCTCCGCTCCGCCCGCCACGTCCTCCGGCGACCTCGCCCACGACGCCACGACCACCCACCTCCTCCGCCTTCCACGCCGCTCCACCGGCCGTCCCACCCTATTTAAACCCTAACCCGAGCTCCTCCGCCACCCTCTTCTCCGACGTCCCTCCACCGCCTCCCGCCTCGCAGACGCCGCCACGACCACCGCCGCCACCGTACGGCCCTCCTCCGCCGGCCAATCCCCCGCCTCCAGCCCCCGACCGCAGCTCAGCCGCCGGAGACCCGTGCTCGAGCCGACGACCCCGCAGCTCAACGCCGACGCCGCTCCGCGCCGTGCTGCCCTCGCCGGCGCCGCCCAGCCCCCGGCCGGCCTCCCCCCGCAGCGGCGCCGCCCTCCTCCGGCCGGACCGCCGCCCCTCCGCCGTCCAGAGTCCCTGAACCCTAACCCTAATTCCTAATTCTCCCCCCCCCCCGTGTCCGACACAGGACACGTGTCCTGTGTCGTGTCGGACACGGTTTTCCCCGGTTTTTCGGATCCCCTTCAGGTACGCGTAACTTTCGCCTCGTAGCTCCTTTTTCGATTCCGTAAATTGCGTTGTGAAGCCTGTATGACCCTCTCGGTGTCCGAACAAACTGTTCGGGACACCGCGTCCTGTGGTGATCGCACACCGCGATCCAAAAACAGGAAAAAAACCAGACCCTGTTTCACCCCGGAACTGAGTACGCCCCGCCAAACGGGACGACTTGGTCGCGTGCGGTCTTCACAGATACGTGCGCCTCGTTGATACGGACGTGTGAGATTTCACGGAAGCTGATTCGGGTGTGCGTGCACACCGGAATCAACGCGTATCCGCGGACATCGCTCCGTATCCGCCTTTTCGACAATTCATCCTAATTTCGTGTACACTCGTCGGATCGAGACAAAACTTGTGCCATCGGACTCGTAGCGATACGCTGGTCCTGTGGGTCAAGTTTGGTTCGATTCTGAGAACGTTGACGAAATCGCGTGTCGTGGGCCCCACAGGCCCCGCTCGACGGGCGATTTTGTGTTCGGCTCATCGGAATCCAAATCTGGAAGTTCCGTTGGGTTCGTATCAGCGTTCCTGACCTGTTGACACTAAGTTTGGTGAATTTGGAGACCTTTGACCCGGACGCGTTTTTCGGTGCAAAGCGGGCCCAACGGCGGACCCCGTTTAGACCCGAAACTGCCGTTTTTGCCCTTGTCTCCAAATTGGACCCAAGGACAGGCGTTTCTAGCTATTTGACATCTTCTGAGCGTGATGGTGATGTTTATTTCAGCTTTTGGACTCATCTCTGGATATTTCCCCGAAGACCTATTAATCGGATCCAAACAAAGGCAAGTACCTGCACCTCAAGTTAATCTTTATATTATGATAATTAATTCCCTGCTCTACTAGTACCCTTGCTGATTACACGTAATGTCAGAATAATGTATCTCATGTCTTGAATATTGGTAGTTCATGTCTTATTTTTCGTATCGGGAGGGAGAATACTGAAAGGCATGTAGTTTACCCTGACCCGTGTCGTGAATAATAGCTGTTGGTACACGACTGTCCATCAGTCGGATCTCGATTTTTCGTGAATAATAGCCGTCCATGGCGGCCGGTTTAACTTTATAGACCCCTGCATGCCAACTAGGTATTCTAAATACACAAGTTCACACACATAGCTTCTTGTCTAGTTATGGCTCTTGTTGACTGTTATAGTTTTCATTTCCTGTCACATTTATTCCTGCTTTCTCATATTCCTGTGTGTAGCATTAACTCTGAGATATTGATGCTTCTTTTATGCAATTTTCTCAATATGATGCTCAATCTAATTGTCATAAATATTTAGTTTAATCTTGATGTGCATTGTGTACTCTGCTCCTTTCCTGACTGGATCCGTTGATTTAGGCGATGATGAGAACCTTGCCCCCACCTATTATGATCCCTATGAGTTAGCAGGTAACACACATGAGGAGCCAGTTTCCCCCAGGAGGCTACTTCTGTGGATCAGTTAGCTGTAGCTGCTTATTCTTTCCTTTTCAGCATATACTCGGGTTTGTCCCCGATTTATCTTCTGGCTTGTATTAACTGTGGATTGGTTGTCACAGATTAAACATTATGAAATCTCAGCATTCTTTTTCCTGTTATTTTCCTTGTCTATTTACTTTTGTGGATGAGATAGACTTTATATTACCTGTGATTATGCCCTAGACAGCGTACTACCGCCGACACTGCGGCGTAGGCTGGACGTGCCCACGCACTCGTGCCCGAATACCCGGGTGCGGGTCGTGACACGTTTTTGTGGTGGCCTATGCAGGTCAAACGACTAAATTGTTCGGTTTCAACTCAGGGACCGAACAGGCCTGCAATAAAGCTAGGATAAGTTTATAGGATCTCATCCACTTGCTTGAATCATTTTTTGATATCTGTATCGTATTCGAACTAATATGAACTTGCATCTTGCCTTGATTCCTTTGTGCCTCTTATTGGTTATTTTGGATACAGGGAGATGGACCCACCAGCCAGCAACGAGGCTCACGCAGAAATACCACAAGCCGTCGTGGTTAACCAAGAAGACAATGTAATGCCAGTCGTCCAATCATCACAAGGCAGTCAAGCAAGTCAGCCTGCCTTGATAATCCATCAAGATAGCGTTCCACCCTCGACACAGCCTATTCCACCGATGCCTTCCTTCCCTCCGAGACTGCCTATGGACGAACAGCAGATGTTCCGCATGTTCTACATAATGATGCAAGCCTATCAGAAGGTTCAACAAGAAACTCAGCAAAACCAAGCGGAGAACTTCATCAACAGAATTAGCTCGGAGTCACGGAAGCCCAGCAGTTCAAATGTAATTACCTTCGACGAGGACGTTCTTACTGCAGCGCGACCTGTGGAGTGTACCACAAGGACCGAGTCCAGCCGGAAGCGGCCGTATGCGTCAGCACAAGACCAAGCACAACAGGAAGGAGCTGCAAAACGACCACAGATGAATCCAACCCAAGGGCAGAACCGACGAGTTCCCATTTGTAGTTTTTGTCGGAGACAAGGTCACATTTGGAAGGATTGTAGAAAGAGGCTAGGTGTCTGTCTATATTGTGGATCAGCAGAACATCGAGTGAAGGACTGTCCCGCTGCTCCAAGAACACGGACAAACTTACGCGATGACCGTGGAGAACGTGCAGACTCTTAGAGTCACTAATGCGCGTAAGTGATTTCTTTTAGCTGCCCTTTCTAGTATTGTTTAGCCCGCGCCTATTGGTTCGTGACCTCAGCCCCAACCTAGTAATTTTGAACTTGCTAATAACCTGGTATGCTTTTATATTTAATAACTGTAGAGATTGTAGAGTTTTCTGTTATTTTGCTTGTTATGTGAATTTAAATTTTGTACCTCCTTTCATCATCATCTAGCGCACTTAATTTTGATGTACTTTGTTTATGCTGCTATTCTATAGCCTAGTTTTGCAAGCTTACTCTTTATCAGGCTTGTTCATGACACGTGTATTATTGGACGCGTACACTAATACAAGTGTCTGTTCAGAATCAGTGTATTACGGTCTGATCAACCTTGGTGCATTTTGATTCGCACTTCGCACGACTAACTTTACGTGGATTGAGATACGTAGTGATTAGTAGACAAACATACTTGACCTAGACATGCTGAGCATATCGTATCAGTTACATAACTAAACTAATACGAGCATGCGAATAAATGACTACCAGAATAGAACCTCAATCCATAACCGCCTGACAAATCCTACTAGAATTCTTTAAACGCCTTGATCCCCATACTTCCGTTCTATCACCCCACCCTTGAACTCTTTATTATTGATCTTCGCCTTCCCTTATTTCGGAAAGACGAAATCTCGTGCTGGTATAAGTTTGATACATAGATAGTACTAGATATGCCACATAGGCCGATCGCATACTTGAGGATTAAACCTTTCGTAATTAAGGACATAACATATGTGACATGATCGGCATTGAAGTTTCGAGGATTGAATGACATGAGCAACCATATTAAGGAATATTTTCTTAGGGTATATAGTCTTTTGTGATAAATGGGTAAATTCTAAGTTGGGTAGCAGTGCAATTGTCAACTCAAGATAAATTCTTTAAAATTGTGACCGAGAAGATTAGATTGGAAGAGGTTCAAGCCATTCTCATTTTTGAAAATTTAGAGGAGTAACTAAGATGATTAATGAATTGATATCAATAGTTATATCTCAAGTACATGATTTAAATCTTGAAATAATGAGGGTAAAATCGTCAAGGATAATATGATTCAGACTTGAACATTGGTAAACCACATTTAAATTATTTTTCAATTTGGTGATTGAATTAAAGTTCGATGGTTGGACTACCTAGTTGGAATATCGAGGATGTGAATGGAATTTAAAAATTTAAAGCATACAATTGTGAATGGAAATACTGTTGGACTCGAATCACTTCTAGAGGAAATTTATGATAGTTAGTGAGGCAAGGTCATAAGCATGTGCAATCCTTGAAGATGTTATATGGACTTCAATTAAACTTCACCTGTAGGTAAATTGAGGAAGTAAGAAGTAATAACCCTAGGTTGAATCTTGCTTGGAATAGTAGTCGTCTTAACCTTGAAGTGATTGCAGTGGACATGATCAGGAATTAACCATCGCAAGGAGATTTCGATTGATTTGCCTTATGTACATGAAGGATTATCAGACTATGGTTTAATTTAAATTTCGAGGACGAAATTTCTATAAGTTGGGTAGGTTGTAAACCCCCAGATTTTGCAAGAATTTCAAATTGGAATTTTTCGCAATTTTCTGGAATTTTCTGTGAATTTTTCTGTAATTAAAATCAGGGTTTTAATTACTAAATGATTTTTAATTGTTAATAAATAATATTAAAATATTATGGAAATAATATTTTTGGGTGTAAAATGGAAAATTGGGCTTAGGGTAATTTTTTTGGATTTTTCTAGACCTCAGAACTATTTTTAAATACCTAAAAATAATTTTCTAATTAATTAATTAAATTAACTGTTTTATTATTAATATTATATTTATTATTTATATTATTTTTATTTTTAATTTTATTTCTTCTGGGCCGGCCCGGCCCAGTGGGCCGAAGCCCAGCCCAGCCCATCCGCCCGTTCTTGCCGGGTCGGGTCGGGTCAGACCCGACCCGCGAGCCACCCGCCCGACCCGCTGCGACCCTCTCCCCCTGCGACCGGGTTCTCCGGCGGAGCCGCCGCGTCCGGCTCCGCTCCGCCCGCCACGTCCTCCGGCGACCTCGCCCACGACGCCACGACCACCCACCTCCTCCGCCTTCCACGCCGCTCCACCGGCCGTCCCACCCTATTTAAACCCTAACCCGAGCTCCTCCGCCACCCTCTTCTCCGACGTCCCTCCACCGCCTCCCGCCTCGCAGACGCCGCCACGACCACCGCCGCCACCGTACGGCCCTCCTCCGCCGGCCAATCCCCCGCCTCCAGCCCCCGACCGCAGCTCAGCCGCCGGAGACCCGTGCTCGAGCCGACGACCCCGCAGCTCAACGCCGACGCCGCTCCGCGCCGTGCTGCCCTCGCCGGCGCCGCCCAGCCCCCGGCCGGCCTCCCCCCGCAGCGGCGCCGCCCTCCTCCGGCCGGACCGCCGCCCCTCCGCCGTCCAGAGTCCCTGAACCCTAACCCTAATTCCTAATTCTCCCCCCCCCCGTGTCCGACACAGGACACGTGTCCTGTGTCGTGTCGGACACGGTTTTCCCCGGTTTTTCGGGTCCCCTTCAGGTACGCGTAACTTTCGCCTCGTAGCTCCTTTTTCGATTCCGCAAATTGCGTTGTGAAGCCTGTATGACCCTCTCGGTGTCCGGATAAACTGTTCGGGACACCGCGTCCTGTGGTGATCGCACACCGCGATCCAAAAACAGGAAAAAACCAGACCCTGTTTCACCCCGGAACTGAGTACGCCCCGCCAAACGGGACGACTTGGTCGCGTGCGGTCTTCACAGATACGTGCGCCTCGTTGATACGGACGTGTGAGATTTCACGGAAGCTGATTCGGGTGTGCGTGCACACCGGAATCAACGCGTATCCGCGGACATCGCTCCGTATCTGCCTTTTCGGCAATTCACCCTAATTTCGTGTACACTCGTCGGATCGAGACAAAACTTGCGCCATCGGACTCGTAGCGATACGCTGGTCCTGTGGGTCAAGTTTGGTTCGATTCTGAGAACGTTGACGAAATCGCGTGTCGTGGGCCCCACAGGCCCCGCTCGACGGGCGATTTTGTGTTCGGCTCATCGGAATCCAAATCTGGAAGTTCCGTTGGGTTCGTATCAGCGTTCCTGACCTGTTGACACTAAGTTTGGTGAATTTGGAGACCTTTGACCCGGACGCGTTTTTCGGTGCAAAGCGGGCCCAACGGCGGACCCCGTTTAGACCCGAAACTGCCGTTTTTGCCCTTGTCTCCAAATTGGACCCAAGGACAGGCGTTTCTAGCTATTTGACATCTTCTGAGCGTGATGGTGATGTTTATTTCAGCTTTTGGACTCATCTCTGGATATTTCCCCGAAGACCTATTAATCGGATCCAAACAAAGGCAAGTACCTGCACCTCAAGTTAATCTTTATATTATGATAATTAATTCCCTGCTCTACTAGTACCCTTGCTGATTACACGTAATGTCAGAATAATGTATCTCATGTCTTGAATATTGGTAGTTCATGTCTTATTTTTCGTGTCGGGAGGGAGAATACTGAAAGGCATGTAGTTTACCCTGACCCGTGTCGTGAATAATAGCTGTTGGTACACGACTGTCCATCAGCCGGATCTCGATTTTTCGTGAATAATAGCCGTCCATGGCGGCCGGTTTAACTTTATAGACCCCTGCATGCCAACTAGGTATTCTAAATACACAAGTTCACACACATAGCTTCTTGTCTAGTTATGGCTCTTGTTGACTGTTATAGTTTTCATTTCCTGTCACATTTATTCCTGCTTTCTCATATTCCTGTGTGTAGCATTAACTCTGAGATATTGATGCTTCTTTTATGCAATTTTCTCAATATGATGCTCAATCTAATTGTCATAAATATTTAGTTTAATCTTGATGTGCATTGTGTACTCTGCTCCTTTCCTGACTGGATCCGTTGATTTAGGCGATGATGAGAACCTTGCCCCCACCTATTATGATCCCTATGAGTTAGCAGGTAACACACATGAGGAGCCAGTTTCCCCCAGGAGGCTACTTCTGTGGATCAGTTAGCTGTAGCTGCTTATTCTTTCCTTTTCAGCATATACTCGGGTTTGTCCCCGATTTATCTTCTGGCTTGTATTAACTGTGGATTGGTTGTCACAGATTAAACATTATGAAATCTCAGCATTCTTTTTCCTGTTATTTTCCTTGTCTATTTACTTTTGTGGATGAGATAGACTTTATATTACCTGTGATTATGCCCTAGACAGCGTACTACCGCCGACACTGCGGCGTAGGCTGGACGTGCCCACGCACTCGTGCCCGAATACCCGGGTGCGGGTCGTGACATTTACACATGCGTTGTATTGCACACATTATCAATCTTGTTGTAGTAGATGGGTTAAAAATGATGTCTTCTTCAGTTGCTAAGGAGGGTCATACTTTTTGGATCTATCAGGTACGGTATCGACTCTTCGAGCTGTCAAATTCAGTATATATTGATTTTCAGAGATGTTGTGATGTTATCTTGCTTAACTATCCATGATGCAGTCCCCTAGTTCAGGAAATGCCTTGGCGACCTTACGGTCCCGAATACTTTTAATGTTCTATACTTGGCTCGGAACGACTATCTTGATAGCCTTCCTGCCTTAACTTAGCGATTCATAGATAATGAAGTCGATGATTTATGGCATGCATATAAGTGACAAGCATTAAAACGAGACAACGAGTAAAAGTTATAATGTAAGCAGGCAAGAATGCATTTATTATTTGAAACATAAGCATTTACATTAGCACAGGTCTAAAGGGTAGTACAAGGAGTGAAGCCGTACAGGGACATATCGAGCGACATAATCTATAAGGAAAGCAGTGTAAAAATGTAAAGCAGTGCACTACAAAGAGTATATAATGATCTACTCGAGGCATAGCGGGGTCTACTTGCACGAAGCTAAGGTAGCATGCGAGGGTCCAACAATAAGCCAAGTTTTATTTCCATGTTCTACCATAGGCAATATAAGATGGGATTATTCCCTTAGATAGGTGCATTGTATTCTTTATTAGCATGCAAGGGGTGATTCACCTAGCGACTAGCATGTATCGTCTATATTTTAAGTGTGCTGGCTAAGCAAAAATAAGTTTATCGTAGCCACCCTCCTTAGCGATGATTCGTCTCAGTCAAGCGATACTCCGAGCGAGCCTTTGAAAGTCTAAGTCTGAACTCCTGAAAGGCCAAGTCTACAAATCTTTTGCCTCAAATGAGTCTTCTTGCTGAGCAAAGCGAGTCAAATCGTTGCACTTGTGCCATTTGAATCGGCAGTCCGCTTGAGCGAAAAGGGTTGCTACATTATACACCACTAAGAAAAAGTCTCGTCCTCGAGACTTCCTGAGCGCAAACCGTTCTATCGCAAACTATTGAATATATCTCAGGCATAACAATCGGTGTCGCGTATGTGCTGGGTCGGCCTCATTGAATGACTCTATCATTCAATCCAAGCTCTGACTCGGTCTCTACTGCGCCTTAGCTCTGTTTGCTCTCTGTTTGTCCCTGTGTGTGTATCTTCCCGTCTCCTCTCTTCTCCCTTTCCGTCTGTGTGTGTCTGTCGGGTATATATATAGTCATCCTTGGGCGCACATATATTTTTGGGCCGCATGAATGCTAGAGGGTGATACGTGGGCACATGTACCTTCTTAATGAGGTACATCTGTAATCATGAGCAGGCCAAGCTGATATGTGGGCACTTGTTAGAATTTTTTGTTGCTGAAGATCTGGTCGATTCTCGTTCTTTTGTGTGCGAGTGTCACGATCCGCACCAGGAATAAGGGCACAAGTGGTGAACAACGTCCAACTTATGCTGCATCATCGTCGGTAGAACGCTGTCTAGGTCAACATAACTATTTACACACCTCACACAATATATATAAAGTACCTGTCATGTCATCTCATCTCCAATTAGAGGAATACTATAATATATGATAATAAACTCAATACTCAATCATAATATCAAACTAGAGGAATAAATGCACGATATGGAATAAAAGAAAAGAAGTATAAGAGTCAAATACAACACAAGTCCAAAGTCTAAATCTCCACAAAGCTCACAATATAATACATGCTATAAAGTCTACTAAAATCAAATACAACTCATAATAAAAATTCTAAGTCTCTCCAGCTGGTGGTACTATCTCATGATGCTCTACGGGTAGTGGCTCAACTGTCTCGCCATCCTGCGGTCCGTAGTGCGTGGGATACCAATCCTCTAATGAATCATCAGAAAAATATATCCAATCAGGATGGAGAGAAGTACAACCCACTAGAAATTCCAATATTTGACAGAAACTATGCAACAATAATAGTAATAAAAATAAATAATGGAAAGTGACTGGAATAGTAAAAATTATGAAAGAAAATATCACGACAAGAAATAGAAATAACTGAGAATAATATGGTAAGGAACATCACTATAATAAACTGGAAATGAAAGAAATGAAATAGTAAATAAGTACCTTGAAATATTAGTGAGACATGTGATCGGCTTGGGCCTAACATTGGCTATATATAAAAAAGGAAGCTAGCGTGACCACACGTTAGTTGCATGATCTGCTAGCTATCATGGGCTACACTAAATCATGGGCTATAAGTTATGATCACATCTCCACTAATACTTCTCTATCCCCCAACTAGTACACGGATCCAGATCACGACATGTTATACACGTATATCATAATGCGCGGTCTATCATCTCATGCACTATGATTATGGTCTATATAATCACGGAGATATCACGTAATCACTAAGTAATTGCAAAGCACAACACAGTGATCACTGGGTTATCACGATAATAACATCTCATGACAAGGATCCACTTCTACCAATCCGTGTAACCATCGTGTCAGGAATCAAATATCTCAATACTAAATACATAAAATATAGAGACTGTCAAATAAGAAAACTATCAGATAATGTACTCGCCTCTGTCCGGAGCAAATGATGTCACTCGGTATCCGAGCTGGTGTCACACACACCTATGAGGAATATCATATTAATTGGTGTACTAGAGGTGATAATGAGTAAAATGCATCAATATATGCTCTTCTAGGTCATTTCTAGGTTCTCACTAGGTTAATAGGTCTATATAACTATACACACCACTAGAAATATTTACACATCTCTATGCTTAAATAAAGACACTCAATATCTATATAACTATATACAAGTAAACTAATGACAATTAGGCAAACACCTTAGGAACAAAGCTAAGATACTCATGATGCATATCCAACCCAAGAGCCAATTTCTCCAATTCCACAAAAATATCATTTATATAAACTAAATACATCCTAACATAATTAAATTAACTTTCTATAATGAGAATTGAGAAGAATTTGCATAAAACAACCAAAATTGGGCCCCGTATCGTACCGTATCATACCGTATCGCAATACGGCCTAATTGTATCCAATTGTGGACACGTAGCTAGTGTCCCAACTCTGATCTAAGTCCAATTTGACTAAAATAGTCTCATGACACACACTTGATATGTCAATCTCGTAATTCCCCTAAAATACACACAAATTGCCATGTATAAATTATAAAACGCAACCAATTTGCCTAGAACTTCTTCCTATAGGTAGCCCTATGCCATTGGGGTATTCCTAAGGGTTAAATGCATGATTTAGAAGCTAGGGAGAAGGTGAATTCAGAATTTTACCTATTGGGAGATGGATTCCCAATAAATTATTTCTACGGACACGATCCAGACACGATCTACTTGCCAAAGCTCCTTCTCCTTGTGTTCCTTGCAACTCCAAGCTCCAATACTCTTTGAGTGATAAAAATGAGAGAAAAAGTGAATGAATTGAGAGAGATTGATGGAGGGAATGAATTGAATTGGGGATCTCAAATTGAATGAATAAAAGAAGAGAAAAGACCTATAGTGGTCGCCTCCTTCCCTCTTCTCCAAGTCACATTCAATGTCTAATTCGCCCCTCTCAATCTAATTATGAATAGGATTAAGGAAGGTCTATAATGAGAAGTCTCCAACTAATACAAATTAATCTAATCCTCCAAATTAATTAGAGAAAATGGGTCTAATGGGCCTAGTATATGTTGGGCTCATAAGTTGTCATGACAAGTCTAATTGGGTTCATAAGGGTCAAGTCTAACTAATATGCTAGCCTACTAACTAATAAATAAATAGCACAACCACAAATATTAATTATTAGTACAATATAAATAAATATTAATCTCTAAAAATAATTATATACAAATTGACTAAATTATCCTCATTTGAAAAAGTGAGGGTGACAGCGTGACTTGGTCAATTGTGACACGTGGCTCGCACTTGGTTGGAGAGAGTTACTTCAGTTGTAATGGCTGGACTTGGTCTTCATAGAGTCTGGAACACCTGTGGCCAGAACCGCATGAGACGCCTGGAGTCTGGGATGCATGGTCCCAGAGACTCATGGTACGTAGGGAATCTGGGACGCATGGGCCAAAGACTCATGGACCGCATGGACTCTGGGACTAATGGGCCAGAGACGCGTAGAGTTTGTGACGCATGGGCGGGTGTTTCCTAGTCCGCATGGAGTCTGGGACGCATGGGGTCCTTGTTTGTGTTGTACACGTGGCTCTGCACACCTGTTAAAAAGTGAAGTTCTGTGCTGACGTGGGACTTCTGTCTTTTAGTGTGTTTACGTTTTTTGAGGCATTCAAAAGATTATTTTCTCAGGATTCTGTGCCCGAGGTGATCCGGTTGTCAGGATGCTACGTCAGGTCCATCAGCGCCAAAGTTGTTACGGCTTATTGGGACGCATGGGTGTAGCCTTATTGGCCCGTAGGGTGACTCTGCGGCTTGATTTCTTCTGAGGCTTCTTTCGGGGACGCATGACTGTTGGACGCATGAACGCATATTTTTATGCTTCTACAGTCACTAAGTGAGATTCACGGCTGCAGTTTATCCCATCTATGCATTGCCCATCAATTCTCAACTCTTATTCTTTTATTATCCTTCATCACTCTATTTCGGAACTTGATTTTTTTTTGGGAGGGGGGGGAGGGGATTGTTGTCACGCCCCAGTCCCAAAATATGTGGGACCAGACACGTGGCATTGGCCAGCTGGTACGTCTCCGTTGGGCTTTCTAATTTAATGGACCCGACGAAGTGCACTTACGCTATCCACGGTTAAGTAATCCAGGTAAGAATCTAATTCTAAACATGCAACAACTGAACTAAATCTCAATCCATGGTAAATAATCTCAAGAAAGAACGATACGCATCATCAGTCTGCAGCCCAATAATACATCCGTTCGAATAGATCAAAAGAACAACATAGGCCTATAAATACTAGGCTATAAAAGCAGAATCAAAATTGGAAAGTAGTACATGACTGTAATAGCTGAAAATGTAAAGATACCTACAACGATGTCCACGCTCCACTAGATTAAGCATCATGCAAACTGTACAAATAACCTAGAAGGAAACCAGGTCCTCAGAGGGACGTAACAAGATACAAAAATACATGCCATAAAGTAAATACTGTGAAAACTCGAGGCTGAACTAACCAGCTAAGTGAAATGCAATTTGAGGACAACCTTGGTACGTATGAGTAGGTGTAGGCATAACGTCCACACTCCGAAGAGCGTGGTATCTGTACATGTAACGTCCATCGTTCCGAAGAACGAGGTATCTGCAAATATATACGTCCGTATCGCTCCGAAGAACGCGGTATCTGTATAAAGGAAGTCATTGGATCCGTGGCTCCTCTGGATACTACAGATTCCAATGTCTGTATCCCATACGCCTACCAGTTGTCCTCCCCGCCCAATGCCAATGTATATGTCGCGAATACGACATGGACATCTCGTACTATAAATGCAAGTCACTAAAGAAATATACAACTAAGCTAAATACCGACACATGTGCTGCTCACACCGATGGCCAGTCAAGCATGAAGCACGCATTCCTATATAAACTCACTCTTTGACATGCAATGATACGTGTCAAGGCCTAGGGAGTCATATTGATAACTCCATAACTTTAGGTGCGTCCACTAGACACTAGGTCAGACACAAGTCCTAACGTCAATGCCTTCGTTGATTGCACCCAAGCCTTTCTCGGACGCGCACAGTTATATAATATTAAAACAATAAAATATGAAACTAATAATAACTGAATTTAAACAGTACAACAAGATACGGTATACTTGCCTGGAAACCAAGCGAAGATTCGAACACGAACTCGCCATGGGAGTAGCAGCGCAGCAATGGAAACTGGAGCTGATATTCCAAGATGCTGTCACAAATAATACCAACAATCCCGGAATGAGTGAGATACTCAGAAAAGCATATAGATACATCCAATTTGGACACAGGGGCAAACATGCAATTTTTGGTCAACACGGGGTCCACACGTGGGCCCGTCTTGCACCGAAAAATATGCCAGAGATAGAGTTCTACAAATTCGTCAAACTTAGTGTCTACGAGTCCAGAACAATGATACGAACCCAACGAAACATCCAGAACTGGGTTTCAATAAGCCGATCACGAAATTGCCCGTCATGTGGAACCGTGGGGCCCACAAAACGATGTTTCGTCAACGTGCTCAGAATCGAACCAAACTTGGGTCACAGGACCAGCGTAACGCTGCGAATCCGATGGCGCAAGTTTCGTTACGAAATGACAGGCAAACACAAAATTTGGATTAGTGTCAGAATATGCCGATGCGGTACTTTTTGACAGATACACGTTGATTCCGGTGTGCACGCACATCCAAATCATATTCCGTGAAAGCCCACAAGTCCAAGTTGACGATACACGCCTTTCGGTGCAGTCGTTACTCGACAAGGTTGCCCGGATTGACGGGACCAACGCTGTATCAGAAAATTCAATGTTTTATAAAATAATTTTTTTCTACGATTTAGGACTCAAATAACTATCTATAGAAATCAAACAAAATTATTTTAATTGAACACATAGCATGAGGGTCATATAGTGAACACACCTGCGAAGATGGCTCATAAAATGGTCAAGAGACGGAGGTGTAACTGCGCTGTGAAGGGGGTTGGTTGAGGCTCGGTTCTGCTAATTTGAAGAAGAAGAAGAACAACAGCGGCATCAGCGTTCGCAGTCGCCACAGCGGTTTGGAGGAGGAGAAGGGGAGGGGGAGCCCTGGGAGGTATCGTCGGTCATCGGGGGGTGCTTGGCGGTCTTCGGGGGTGTGCTCGGCGGTCTGCTCCGGCCAAAACACGGCATCAGTAGGCGTAGCATAGCAACAGTAGACACAACAACAACAGTCGTGCTGCAGCGGTTGCGGGCTGTTGGTGGCGGTGGCTCGGCCGCGGGGGGGGGGGGGGGGTGAGGGTGGATCGCAAGCGTCGGGGCTTTCTGGGGGGGGGAAGGACAACAAAAATGGCTGGAACAGCAACAACAAGGTGGAGGGTGGTGGTCGGGTTGGCTGTTGGAGGTGGTGAGGTTGATGTAGTTGGTGACAGTGGTGAACTGTGGAGGTCGTGGTGGAGTGGAGAGGAGGTGATAGTGGTTGGCAGTCGTGGAGTAGTAGGAGTGGTGGCCGTGGGGCGGTGGTGTTGGTGTCATTGGTGATGGTGGTGGTGATGCTGGTGATAGTGGTGTTGGTAGTGTAATAAGGAGGAAGAAGAAGGAGAAGAAGTGGGAAGTGGTGTATGTGTGACACCCTGTTCCGCTCAACCGGACTGCCGTCTCAAACGGCAATCGTGCACCTGTCCCGACCGGTTTTGCCTCGAACAAGAAGCAAAGGATATCCAGACTTGCCCCTACAGGAATCCGGCTTGGACTTTCAGAGGCTCGCTCAGACGTATCGCTCTACCGAGGCGAATCATCGCTAAGGTGGGTGGCTACGGTGAACTTGTCTTTGCTTAGCCAGCACACATAAAATCTGGAATATTTATGCTAGTCGCTAGGTGATTCACCCCCTGCATGCTAATAAATCCAACGCACCTAGCTAAGGGAATAATCCCAACTGGTATTACTTGCTAGAACATGGAAATGAAATACTGCTTATATGTTCAGACCCTCGCATGCTACGTCCCTTAACGGTTTCATCTCTCGGACTACCTTCGGGCCCGAGCAACGTGCCTGCTTATGTTCCTTAGAAACGCATGCTTGTCTGCTTGTAATGTTACCGTGTTTTCATCCAAACCCCGGAAGACTACTAAGTAGTCGTTCCGTGCCTGAACGAACCTGCAAGTATACGGGACCGCTAGGTCACCAAGGCAATCTCCGCCCCAGGAGAATTGCATCAAGGCAAAAGACAGTCACTGAACAACGAAACAGGCAAAGCATCTTGTCTTGTACTATTGTTGCCTCAACAGCTTGCCTCTTGTCTTGTACTCTTGTCTTGTACTCTTGTTGCCCCAACCAAGGCCCCGTTCGATCATGGACAACCAGTGCACAGGGTAATGTCTCGCGGGCGATGCTGGGGCACTGGCATCGACCCGGTCCGGGCGAGATAATTGTTCTTAGTCTCTTGTTCAGGCAGAATGGCTTGCAGCGCCTCTTGTACTTTGTTGCAAAGCATTTTAGTCTAGACTAAATAGTCTCTTGTTCGGCGGAATGGCTTGCAGCGCCCCTTGTTCTTTGTTGCAACCCATCTCGTCAAAGACTATACCGTCCATTATGGCATACGCCAGTGATCGCCTTGTATTGAACTTGTTGCATGCTTGCTTGTAAACGAAAGATAAACAATTCATCCTCGCTTAGCGGCTATCCGCGTGCGAGGCACTGTATCGCATCAAGAGCAACTAAACACCTGAACGATCTTGAAATAAATACTCTTGTTTGCATATGCTTGTCTCCTGAATGTTTATACTTGCCCCTGCTTAAATTAACAATGTTTGCCTTGGACAGGGAAGGAGAAATGGTAAGTTGGTAAGTCTCGCCGTGTTTCCTCAAACATCGCACGGCGCACTGCCCGACACGTTAAGCTATTCAATATCTGCATGGAACTGATCCTAAGGCAACTAGAAAGACAACTTAATAGTTGTGCACGGAACCTGTATTACGTGTTTGGATTTGTCGAGCGGGCGAGTAGCTTCCCCACCAGTGCATTCAATGTACTGATAATCCACCAGTTTGATATGCAGGGTGCGGGAGAACCTCGTTCGGTGCGGACGCCTCCAACGTGCGTGCTAAGGCCAGGAGTTCCCTCTGAAGCCTTGCAACGGTGCGTCCGGGACTGAAGCACATATACAAGACATAAGTTGTGAACATCGCCTGAACATCGCCTGTGCAATCATTCCACAGTTATAGCCACTTGGCACGCTTTTACTGTTTCAGAGAGAGAGGCTTGAGCGACTTGTAATCTCGGCTATACGCCGCCTGTAACACAAGTTTATATCAATAAAAGAGCTTGCTTTACTTCAACTTGTGTTTCTATGCTTCCGCTATATTGTCAACTCAGTGAACCTGTTATCGATCGCCTATGTGTTCATGACTCCGCTGCACTCGGACAATCTGTGCGACTCTGTGGCTTAGAACTCTTGCCGCCAGCCAATGAACCATGGCCTTGCACGGGCGTGGCTCACGCTCGTGCGGCATCACGCCCGGATGGGTTAAGCGATCGTTCCGCGGGAGCGCTGGCGAGGGTGATTCCCGCCTAGCGGGAACGGCCGATTCCTGCGGGAGATCGGGGCGTGACAGTATGGACTGTGAAGGAAGGAAGGAAGAAGGAGGAGAGAGAGAGGGGGTTCCCTAGGCTTCTAGGGATTAGGGCCGGCTCCTTGGGAAAGGTGTGAAGCAAGTATTTTTTAAAGGAGATTGTGTGGTGGGGATGATATAAAAATTTTAAACCAATGGTCTAGATTCCTCATGAAATAATTGTTTCAAACAAAATGGGAGAGAGAGGGGGTTGGACTGGTCAAAGAGGGGGGAGGGGGTTTCTCCATTGGTCTTGACTAATAGGAGGTGGACACCTAATTGTCTATTTGCACAAAAGCCCCTAACAATTAGGAAATTGCATAAATAATATAAATTGGGATTGAATGAGGAAAAATACCATGTTTGGTGTGATGTATTAGCTAAGAAGGGTGTGTGGTGTTTAGTATGAACCTTGAGGGTGTGAGTGAGGGTCTGGGTTGGTGTTGGGTCTAGTTTTGGGTTAGGTTGGGTCCTTACACCAATTTAATTAAAATTAGTGTAAGTGGTGCTCTTTAATTAATTGGAAGTGCATAGGGTTAAAATTGGGTGGAACACAAGTGTCATGGATGTAGTAGACTCAGAATAGAATATTGTTATAAATTGGGTTGTACAAAATGGGTCGAGCTTGTGTCTCCAATTTCGATTGGAACGGACAAGGATGCAAAGTTGGATTTATTTGAATTTAAGAATGGACGTTTGTAACGAATATTGTGCGACTAAAATGAAGCACAAGGAAAGGTATTTATGAGTTACACAAAGTTCAGAATGGAAGGCTGGCACGTTTAGGAAAAGTGTATAAAATTTGTTGGAAGGCATAAGCTAGTGTAGTGCTCCAAATATCGAAGCAACGGTAAGGTGCACAAAGTGATATGAATATTATGTACATTAATCTAAAATACTATGTTCTAATTTTAAATGGCTTCAAACTAACCCTAGTCTCTCTATCTAAGCCAGGTGGACCTAAATTTGGTCGAGGGGGTTTACAATTATTGTATCAAATTTGAAAAATCAACTTCCTTACTCCTACCATTTTCAATTAATTGGTCTATTGAACCATTTCTAAATGACTAAATTCATTAGTCTCTTAATTCCTATTGATTGGTCATTTAATCCTAATAAATTCTATTAACTCAATGGGTTGAGGGATTTCCATATAAGTTCATATGTCCTATGTCGTTGATGGCACTTGACATGAGAAACAAAATTCTCTTCATGTTATTTCTCTTCTCTTCCATCACAAAGTTATGTTCATACTTTATTCATTTTTCTCCTTCTTTGGACAAGCTAAGTTCGGGTCATCTTTTTCGAAGTTGTGTGCAACGACGGAAAGTCGATAGCAAAAAGGGTTTTACCATTAGGAGAATTCGAGAGGATGTCCGCACATAGACCTCGAATAAACTTTTAGGACAATGCTTCATGCATGAATTTTTTTGTAGACCGATAAATCTAACCTATTGTTATTTTTGTTTACAGGAATCGAAGGTAATATTATCCAAAGTTCAGGTTTAAGGTTACTACAAATGATATCCACTAGTGTAACTCTGCGACAGGCTCAATCAGTGCGTGCAAAAATTATCAATTCGTAGATGTAGCGCCACAAAATTCGTGCAACAACAACCTTGGTTTGCCTCCTCCTGATCATCCAATAGACATGCATGGTTCATTATTCAAAGAAATTTTGACACTTTCGTACGTGTACCCATCGGACTTCAATCCGTTCGATCGGGGGTTTCTTAAGAATCGTGATTCACCCTGTGTATATTGATTGGACTTTGAAACTCTTCCACAGGCAGAAGGACATACTTTACACATGATTCATTGTGACTCATGTCAACATTCTCACATTTGACATATGTTGGTGTTGTCACTATAACCTTCCCAATTGACAGATTATCATGCTACTAATACTCGCAAAACTTTCAAGTCTCATACTTTTGGTGAATCAGTTGAACCCTGAAATATTTTTAGAGCAATATTATTCATCCCTCTAGAGTGTTCCTTCAAACCATCCCTCCTTATGAGACAGTTGACGTAGCATATTAAATAGTATTATGTGACATCTAACATGGCAGCTGACAAGATAAATTTTAATCCAAAATATCAGTCACCCAATTTTTTTAATTTTAATGTTCATATTAGTGTTAATATTAATAATATTAAAATTAATATTAATTTTAATATAATGTTAATTTTAATGTTAATATTAATTTTAATGTTACTTTTAATTTTAAATGCTTGTCTTCTCGATAACTTTTCGAGAACTTTCTTTTATGTTCAAGACATTGGATTTGAATATTTGACTCAAAAGTGATTATGCTTATGCATGTAGTTCTTTCTATGGCGAGCGACAAGGTTTGTACGACTCCCGTAGTTAATATGAGTCGAGATTACCAGTGGCGTCAAGAAGGACAAAACAAAACTCTCTATAAGCATCTTAAAACGAGCTAATCCATATTAGTAAGCTTGCGAAAGTGATGTGAAGCAAGCGTTGCACAAGTTCTCTTTTAGAACTTGTTGATTTTTGAAAACAATTATCTACAAAGTCAAATTGCTTTGAACTCCAATGAATTTGATGACCTTGAGAGTTTCTTCTCTCTTATTCTCAGTCCTTTTTATTTTGATTACTAATGTTTAATATTGTTTTCTCGATTGTAACAACTTCATATTAATTTCTTTCCTTAAATCTTAATTCACAACCACCATCTTCTTTATCTTCTCTCTTAATTGGTGTTCCTCTCAACCACCACCGCACACACACATGCTTTATTCTTCATGGTATTGAAGGAATTACATTTTTTTTTGACAATTTCATAAAGTTCGTTCTTTTTAAAGTGACTTCAATGATCCAGAAAGTCTCTAATTCTGCAACTCTATAGAAAATGCTTCCAAAGTACTTTGACCATCTTAGAATGTAAGTATTGTTTGAGTGAATGAGATTTCCAACCTATGTGAAAAATATTCCGGAATAGAATTGAGTATTTCTATATATAATAAAAATATCTTAATTTATTTGGATTGCATATTCCTTTATATAATAGGAATTCTCAATGGATTTGGATTGGATATTCCTACATATAATAGGAATATGTCAATGGATTTGGATTTAGATTGGATATTCCTATCTATAATAGGAATGCTAGTTGTGGGTTTGAGACTATATATAGGTGTCTCCTGGCCCTAAAATATATCACCACTCTCTCTAAAAAAAAAGCAACAAGAGGAGAAAATGAGGCAAGAGTGCCATTACAACATTAGATAGGAGAAATAAGGATTGGAGGTCGTTTCGAAGAAGGAGATCAGTTTCGGGTATTTTTCGTTGTCTTTCTTCTTCGTGGTTATAATCTATTTTTTGTTCCAAAAGAGTTATCGTGATCCGTTTGGATCGGTGAAAAGTTTGTAAGGAGTCGGTATATTTCTTATTCCATTAGTGGAGGCTTTTCAGGGTTGGACTCCGATCGTCCCGTAATTTTTTCGCAAGGGTTTTTCACGTCAAAAAATCTCTGACGTTTTTTGTTTGTGCGTTTTGCTCGGATCTCTCACAGTTTATCTCTGGTTTTGGGAAACGGTTTTTGAACTTTCGTCCCCAAAAAAGTGGTATCAGAGCCAGGTTCTAGAATTTCAGAAATGTGTCAGGAGTTGACAGGCAAACCAGGGAGGAGAGATGGACGCGAAGCCGGTGTACATAGTAAACCTGAGCGATACCAACTATTATTACTGGAGGAGCAAGATGAATGATCTACTATTTGTCAAGAAGCTGCATCTGCCGATATTTGCTTCTGAGGGGCCCAGTGACAAATCCGAATATAACTGGAATTTCGAGCATATACAAGTGTGTGGGTACATCAGGCAGTTCGTTGACAAAAATGTGTACAACCACGTTGCCAGTATTAAGCACGCGAGGACACTGTTGATAAGCTGGAATCTTTGTATGCGAAGAAGACCGAAGTAAATAAATTATTCCTGATCCGGATGATGATGGGTCTGCGGTACAAAGATGTGACGTCTATTACGGATCACTTGAGTGAGTTCCAGGGCGTGGTTGACCAGCTATCCTTGATGGGAGTGAAGTTCAACAACGAGGTTCATGGACTATGGCTGTTGCGTACATTGCCAGACTCGTGGAAGACCGTACGAGTGTCTATGATTGCTTCTGCTCCGAAAGGCATGGTCAGTCTGGAGTTTACCAAAAATGGGGTACTGAATAAAGAGATGCGAAGACGTTCTCAGGGTACTTCGTCCACATCCCACTCAGAGGCTCTTGTTTCAGAGAGCCATGGAAGGGGTAAAAGCAGGGGTCCAGACGGTGGCAGAGAAAAAAGCAAGGAAAGGTCCAAGGGTCGGTACGAAAACTCTGAGTGTTACCATTGTGGCAAGAAGGGCCACATCAAGCGGAACTATTTCGCTTGGAAGAGAGAGAAGAAGGGCGACAAGGGGAAGCAAAGTGAGAACACTATAGCGGCGGCCTCGACACATGGAGGCGAAGTGATCATTGTAGGTGATGAGGTAGTTATGAACCTCGCCTGCGATGACAGCTCTTGGCTGGTGGACTTAGGTGCTTCAGTACACGTATCTCACAATATGGCACTATTTGCTACATACACAACAGGCGACTGTGGAGTGTTAAAGATGGGCAATGAAGATGTGTCGAAGGTGGTTGCCATTGGAGATATGCATTTGAGGACAATGACAAGTGTAGTTCTTGTTCTCAAAGATGTTCGTCATATCCCTTATATCCGTTTTAACCTGGTGTCGGTTGGAAGGTTGGATGATGAGGGTTTCTTCAGTCTCTTCGGGAACAAGGAGTGAAAGCTTTCCAAAGGTTCGATGGTGATTGCCAGAGGAAGCAAGAGGTCCGGACTCTACTATATGGAAGAAAATGCACAGGGGGCACATGAGGTTAACGCAGTTACTGATGCGTCTACTAAGTTATGGCACAGGCAGCTAAGCCATATCAGCGAGAAGGGTATGAGCTACTTGGTGAGCAAGAAGGTGATTCCAGGGCTAAAGTCTACAAAGTTAGAGAAATGCACACACTGTTTGGCGGGGAAGCAAAATATGGTGTCTTTCCAAAGTCACCCAAGTTCAAGGAAGCCGACTTTGCTCGAGTTGATTCACTCGGATGTCTGCAGTCCTATGAAGATAAAATTCATTGGTGGTGTTTCTTATTTTGTAATATTTATTGATGACTGTTCCAGGAAGGTTTGGGTATATTCCTTAAAGACCAAGGATCAGGTGTTGCCCACTTTCAAGGAGTTTTAGGCTTCTGTTGAAAGGGAGACGGGCAAGAAGCTACTTTGTGTTCGGTCGGACAATAGCGGCGAGTATATCGGTCCATTTGAGGCTTATTACGGAGAGCGAGGGATACGACACAAGAACCAAAGACACCACAGCTCAACGGTATAGCAGAGCTGGATGAACATGACACTAATGGAGCGGGTGCGGTATTTGCTGTCAGAAGCAAACTTGCCAAGTAGCTATTGGGGTGAGGCACTTTACACAGTTGTTTATGTTATTAATTTATCTCCTAGTGCTCCTTTGCAGGGTGATGTGCCTGACAAAGTATGGTACGACAAAGAGCCGTCATACAATCACCTGCGAGTGTTTGGTTGTAAGATTTTCGTGCATATACCGAAGGACGAAAGATCCAAACATGAGCCAAAGACGATGCGGTGCATCTTTTTTGGCTACGGTCGGGATGAGTTTGGCTATAGATTCTACGATCTAGTGAAAAAAAATCTCTACAGAAGCAGAGATGTGGTATTCATCGAGGATAAGACCATGACCAACACTCAGGATTTCGAGATACCTTCTGAGGCTGAGGAATTGCCTGAGTTAGAGTCATTTCATTTCGAGCAGTTTTTAGAGGACATCGCATTATGGGGGAGCCAGTACATGGAGTTGCTCCCAACCTTGATCATCAACATGCTGATGGTGGTCAGGGTGACCCTCAGGAGGATGTTCATACCGAGGAGGCAGTTCCTGGAGGGGAGGAGACTGTAGATATAAAGCCAGCACCAGTGGTTCATTTGAGGAGGAGCGATAGGGAGTATCGACCATCTACGAGATACTCACCAGGTGAGTATATGCTACTGACTGACGGGGGAGAACCCGAAAGTTTCGCAGAGGCTATGGAAGACGAACACAGACATGAGTAGATGGAGGCCATGCAGGAGGAGATGAGTTCCTTGGAGGCCAACTCTACTTATAATCTGGTACGGTTGCCAAAGGGCAAGAAGGCTTTGAAGAATCGATGGGTGTTCAGAGTGAAGCAGACAGATGATGCTACTCGCTCTCGATACAAAGCGAGGATGGTAGTTAAAGGCAACGGTCAGCGAAAAAGTGTAGATTATGATGAGATCTTTTTGCCAGTCATCAAGCAGTCGTCTATATGGGTGGTGCTAGCATTGGCAGCCAGTTTTGACTTGAATGTCAAGCTAAAATGGACGTAAAGACGGTATTCCTCCACGGTGATCTTGAGGAGGAGTTGTACATGGAGCAACCAGAGGGATTCTATGAGAAGGCAAGTCACATTTGGTCTGCCGGTTAAGGAAGAGCTTGTATGGTCTGAAACAGGCTCCGAGGCAGTGGTACAGGAAGTTCGAGTCATTTATGGGGGAGCATGGCTATGCACGGACGACGTCGGATCATTGTATTTTTGTGAGGTACTTCGCCGATGATGATTTTATCATTTTGTTGCTTTATGTTGATGACATGCTGTTGGTGGGTCGGAATACCACCAGGATAGCAGAGTCAAAGCGCCAATTGGGTGCGGCCTTCTCTATGAAGGATTTGGGCGTAGCGAAGACTATTCTTGGGATGGAGATCAGCCGAGAGAGAGAGAGTCCAAGCTGCTACACTTGTCCCAAAAGAAGTACATTTACCAGGTACTTCAGCGTTTCGGGATGGACGGGTCAAAGAAAGTGAGTAACCCCTTTGCGGCTCATTTTAAGTTCACTGAGGAGCAGTGTCCATCTACCGAGGACGAGAAGGAGGATATGGAGCAAGTTTCATATACCTCAGCCGTGGGGAGTCTTATGTATTCTATGGTATGTACGAGGCCAGACATTGCTCATGCGGTCGGCACAGTTAACAGGTATACTTCCAATCCTGGAAGGGTACATTGGAGTAGGGTCAAGTGAATTCTACGATATCTTCAGGGTACTGCCTATTGGAGACTTTCATTTGGTGGTGACGAGCCGAAGCTGGTTGGATATACCGACGCTGATATGGCTATAGATATAGAGATGAGGCGATCGACTAAAGCTATGTGATGATGTTTGCTGGTGGAGCAGTATCGTGGCAGTCGCGTTTGCAGAAGTGTGTTGCCTTGTCGACGACAAAGGCATAATACATTGTGGTGACAGAGGCTTGCAAGGAGTTGCTGTGGATGAAGAAGCTGCTGCAGAGAATTGGGCTAAAGCAGGAGCAGTATCATTTGCTTTACGATAGTCAGAGTGCTATTCACCTTGTGAAGAACCAGTTATTTCATAGCCGGTCCAAGCACATTGATACCCGGTATCATTGGATACGGGATGTGGTTGACAAGAAGGAAGCGGTGCTTGAGAAGGTTCATACAGATGACAACGGAGCAGATATGTTCACAAAGGTTCAACCAAGAAATTTTTTTTGAGTACTGCAGGAGGATCGTCGGGATTACGTCCCCCTCCACATAGTTGTGAAGGGAAAGATTTGTTGGAGTGGGTGGGGTTCCCAACCTATGTGAAAAATATCCGAAGTAGGATTGAATATTTCTACATATAATAGGAATACCTTAATTTATTTGGATTGAATATTCCTAAATATAATAGGAATATCTCAATGGATTTGGATTGGATATTCCTACATATAATAGGAATACGTCAATAGATTTGAATTTGGATTGGATATTCCTATCTATAATAAGAATGCTAGTTATGGGTTTGAGGTTATATATAGGTGTCTCATGGCCCTAAAATATATCATTCTCTCTAAAAAAAATATAGCAATAAGGAGAGAAAAGGAGGCAAGAGTGTCATTGCAACATTGGAGAGGAGAAGGAATGATTGGAGGCCGTTTCGAAGAAGGTGATCAGTTTCGGGTATTTCTCGTTGTCTTTCTTTTTCGTGGTTATAATCTATTTTCTGTTCCAAAAGAGTAGTGGTGATCTGTTTGGATCGGTGAGAAGTTTGTAAGGAGTCAGTGTATTTCTTATTCCATTAGTAGAGGCTTTTCAGGGTTGGACTCCGATCGTCCCGTGGTTTTTCTCGCAAGGATTTTTCACGTCAAAATTTTTTGTGTCTGCGATTTGTGTTTGACGTTTTTGGTTTGTGCGTTTTGTTCGGTTCTCTCGTAGGTGCTTCCTGATTTGGAGAACAGTTTTCGTACTTTCGTTTCCAACAAGTATGACTCCTCATATTTAGATGCAAATTAGCCTATTTGTTATTGCTATATATTATTGTTTCTTAATTACAATAGAATGTTGCCCAACTAGACTTTGGGAGCTGATTCGGTTCATCCCACCAAATAACACATTGGCATGAAACACATCTCATATTATATAATTAAGCATGTTGTTAACTCAATTTCCAAAGTCTTTAACAGATGATTCGGTCACATGATATCATCTAATAATTATAATTAATTAATCTGACCAATGCAACGTTTTACATGGTCTTCTTAATACCTAATATTCACTGGCAAACACGTTTGTGGATTCGGACAACCCAGTTATTATCCATCCTATATGTTTCGTCGTGCCAATTTCGATAAATCTATATTAACACCATATTTTATATACTTCCGTATTTCTGAACTAGATATTTCCGTAGATTCCATACAATCAAAAATAGTAAACAAATTTAAATATGGTTTAAAATCTTTAAATATGTATAGTAACTTCCCTCTTACGCCATTTATACATTGAGACAGTGTTGTCAAAATCGGACCGAACTGACGGTTGAATTAAATTTGACCAAAAAATCGGTCTGATCTGACTTGAACCAATTTTTTTAAAAAACCGATAATATTTTTTCTGAACCAAATTTTAACCAATGAACCGGCCGAACCGATTCATAATTGAACCGGTCGATTTTGGTTTTTTTTTAAAAACTCAAAAAAAAAAAAATTACATGAGATTTGGATCATTTAGTACTTAGTTTAGTTTTGAGAGACCTTATAGTTACAAAACCAAACCAACCAAACATATTCCGAACTAAATCAAACCAAACCAAAAATAAATATGGATATCTTACATAATTTGATTCTCGTAAATGGTCTATGTGAACTCCGGTTGAACTCCACTACGATTTATACCAAAGATTTTTGGTTCAATCGTTGGACCGATTTTTATAACATTGATCTGAGGACAGCGTGTTACTCGGATACTCCGTCTTTCGTGACTTGACTGGCTCTCTATTGATTCCACCAAAATTTGAAAAAGTGATCATTTGACTAACTGTTCAATCATGGGCGGGCCAAGCTCTACATATTGTCAAATTTATACTCGGTCAAAAATGTCCCCCTTCATCTATCTATATAATGTTTCACTTTCCCTCCCATCTGCCCCAACATTCATCACTCAACAGCTCCTACTCCGTCTTTGTTGACTGTAGGTTCTCTATGGACTCCACATAAATTTAACAATTTTAATCATTGACTGAGTCATCTACGTGTATAATGTGTCATGATATCATATCATGGACTGGATGTAGCTCTCTGGACTGCCAAACTTTACCGAGTCCTCCCTCGATTGTCTATAAAATGGTTCCCTCTATCACCCTAACATTCATCACTCACTGCTAGTTCCTTCAAAAAATCCCCAATACTCCCCATCTCTTACTCTTTATAACAAACAAATTAAGCTACTAATCAAGATATGACATCCAAGACCATCGAGAGCCACCGAGCAGGCGCCGAGGTGATCTGCCAAGGAAACGCAGAGTGCAGGAAGAAGTCCATCGAGCTCCTCGGAGAGCTCGGCCTCCCGAAGAACATGTTCCCTATAGTGGACATCCAGGAGTTTGGGTACAACAAGACAACGGGGTTCATGTGGCTGATCCAGAAGAAGAGTACCACTTACACCTTCGAGAAGATCAAGCGCAAAGTGTCACGCCCCGGTCCCGCAGGACCGTTCGTCCTCGCTTTGGTCCCTACGGAACCGATCGTCCTCGTACGGACGTGATGCCGTGCAAGCCTAAAATGCGCTTGCATAAGGCCAAAGCTTTGATACAAGGGAAAGTAAGCTATTCAATACTGAAGCAGCGACACACATATTGCAGAAAAGTAAAGAACACAATGGCATATGAAAACATGCTCTTTTATTGTTAATCAGAAGTGTTACAAGCGGCGCAAGGCCGAGGTTACGATTCGATCAGGCACTCTTCTCTCGATTACAATAACACATTTCCATACATTGTGTCCCTCTATATAAAAGTAGCTCAAAGCAAATCTCGATACGTCTCAAGGCATCGACTCCAGATTTCTGGTTCCTTGGGATGAGGCACGGCTACCGCTTCCTCGGACGGACAAGCACCTGAGAACAAACAAACTGTTGGTGGGTCAGCACTTTTATAAGTACTGGTGAGTATAAACATCTGAACAGAAGCTACACCCCCTGAAACCCACACTAAGTAATCATTGGCAAAATATTGCATTACTAGTGATCTTGCTAATTTTACCTAAGTTTATTTCATGCAGCTCAGGATTATAGTCAGATTACATCTTTTGAAAACACAAGTTGAAAACCAGTTTTGCATATTCGATACTCAAGCATTCAAGCAACTATAAGGGACAGTGTTCTCATCGTGTAGTGCACAACATGTATTGTGCATCAATCTAACTCTTTGGGGCAAAGTTCTGTAGAGGACTTGTCACGCCCCAGTCCCAAAATACCGTGGGACCAGATACGTGGCAATGGCCAGCAGTACGCACCGATGGACAAACCCAATTAAATGGATCCATCAGGGCATACTTAAGCTGTAAAATCAAGTCTACGACAATCATGGCACAACTAATCTCATCCACACAAGATATAAAATGTAATCCACAGAATAAATAAGAAATGTAAATCATCAACTAGTCTCAACAAAGTACTTCGGGGAACAACCCGATAAACATCTAATACAATGGTTCAACAGACCAGGAATAAATGACTGAAATAAATAAGTAAATACTGAGCATGAAACATGGATGCTCAGAAAAAGTCTTCAGCTACCACCTCGTCCTCAGATGGCGGTACAGCTCCTGCTGTGGTCCCGTATACCTTGGGATAGATCTCGTCCTCAAATCCTGGGGATATAATCCGGATCCAGGTCCTCAGGGGACATAGCAAGGTACAAGAAAGCTCATGCCAAAATAAATGCAGTACAAAAAATAATAATATAAATAGGGCAAGTAAGTAAACATCTGTGTGAAATGCAAGAGAGAACATCAATAGTGCTCAGGCTGAAACAACTACAAGCTCTGTGTAGGGGAGCCGGTAGCAGTGATATCATGAGGTGGTCTAGCTCAGCGGGAGACTGAGTAGCCGACATAACATAATCAACCTGTAGCCTGTGGGTCTCTCCAGCAATAGATGGAACAATAAGGGAATACTAAATAACCAGTTAAGTGATATACAAGATGAGAGCAGCACTAGAACTCAGGCTGAAGCCACAACAAGCTCTGTGTTGGGGAGCCGGTAGCAGCAGTAATAATGAGTAATGGGCCAAGCTCGGGCTTCAGAGTCTTGTGCCTCACAATAGTAGGGGTGTATATATATGATCAGCCTGTAGTCTGTGTGTCTCTCCCCACCCAATGTAACCACGCATATCATGACCATAACGTCTCATGTCCATGTCAGCGGGATCATAACTAATGCACAAGTCATAATGTATCTAAGAATATAGTATCTCTGTCAAGTCCTGTATCCTATACGGAATCACCACGAATATCTCGGGAAGATCCTGTCTCATGAACAGTATCAAGTGTCCTGGGTCAAAGTGTACTTGGTAAGACAAGTACGAGAAGATAAAGTGTCACGAATGTCCATCTCTAGATGACAATACACAACACCGCGTACGGTGTTGGCACCCGACTGATAATCGAATGCTAAGTACGTTACACGGTCCTAGGTTAAGCATGCACAGCAATATAAATGAAGCAAGAAAAGTATGTAACAATACTGCAGAGTTTGGCAAGGTACACTTGCCTGATGTCCGAATACCAACAACTGTCCCTGTATCAGTGGATCCTGTAGGTACTACTCCAAAAGCTATAATAAACATCACTAACAGTCTCATAAGATGTCAAATAGCTAGAAACGCCTGTCCTTACGTCCAATTTGGATACAGGGGCAAAAATAACATTTCCGGGCCAAAGCGGGGTCCACATGTGGGCCACTTTGACCGAAAAGCGGGTCAGGGTCAAAGGTCTCCAAATTCCTCAAACTCAGTTTCTACAAGTCAGGAACGGTGATACAAACCCAACGAAACTTCCAGAATTGGATTCCGATGAGCCGATCACAAAATCGCCCGTCAAGTGGAGCTTGTGGGGCCCACGATACGCGATTTTGTCAACGTTCTCAGAATCGAACCAAACTTGGGTCACAGGACCAGCGTATTGCTACGAGTCCGATGGCGTAAGTTTTGTCTCAATCCGACGTGTGTACACAAAGTTACGGCATGTTCCAGAAAGGACGGATACGGGACGGTGTCCGCGGATACGCGTTGATTCTGGTGTGCTCGCACATCCGAATCCGCTTCTGCAAAATCTTGCACGTCCATATCAACGATGCGCACGTATCTGTGAAGATCGCACGCGACCAAGTCATCCCGTTTGGCGGGGCGCACTCAGTTCAGGGGTAAAATAGGGCGTTGTTTTTCCTGTTTTTGGATCGCGGTGTGCGATCACCACAGGACGCGATGCACCGAGCGGGTTGCACGGGCACCGAGAGGGTTATACAGTCTACGCGTAGCAACTGACGGAATCGAAAACGGAGTTGCGAGGTGAGAGAAATCGGTACCTGAACAGGGCTCCGTGAATCTGTTTTTCACGTGTCCGAGAGTCACTTTGTGTCCTGGTCGAGGATTCCCGTGTCCTCGTGTCCTTGTGAGTCTGAGCTAGGGTTCGGATCAGGGGACAATGGAGTTCCGCATAAGGGGTCGGGCTCGGGTGTCGACAACCTGGCGGCGACGGGGTCCAGGGGCTGTCGTCGGTTCGGGGAAGGCCGCCTCGGTCTGTCGATTGTTGGGTCGACTCGGGGATGCGGCAGAGCGGTGAAGTCGACGGGGCTGATCGACGGCGAGGGGGACTCTAGAGGCGGCTCGAAGCAAGGAGCCGAGGGCGGACGCGGGCGGCGCTCGCGGGGAAGGGTCGAGGGTTCTGGATCTGTCGGCGGGGATGGGTGATGTGCAGCGGCGGCAGGGTGTTGAGGGGGAAGTCGGGGTCAACTCGGCGGCTGTGTGCGGGAGGAGGGAGTAGTCGACGAGCGGTGGTCTAGGTTTCCGGCAGCGACGAGTTGGGGTCGGGTGACGGCGCGGTGGAGTCGGCGGCTGGGCTCGGTTCACGAGGTTTTATAGCTACAGTAACAATGGTGGTTAGGGTTTACCTAATGGGTTTCGGATCCGGGTCGGGTTTGACTCGGATCCGACCCGACCCGTCAAGTGGTGGGCTTGGTTCAGCAGCGATTTGGTTCTGCCAAAACGGGTTCGGTTCAGTCTGATCAGGATTGGTTTGGTTTAATCTGGGTTTAGTTTCGGTTTACACTACCAATAGTCTTTTAGGCTTAAAACGCTACTCCGGAGTCCAATAAATTTGTCGAAAATTACCACATATCCGGTTTTCTATTTTACACCATAAAATATTATTTCTATAATATTTTAATACCAATAAACTGCATTTATAAAATCCTTTGATCACCATTACCTTGGTTCTTCCTCCAGAAAAATACCGAAAAATTCGGGAAAATTATATTAAAATTATTCTAAAAATCAGGGTGTTTACAATCTTCCCTCCTTAAAAGGATTGCGTTCTCGCAATCAAAGAATAAGCTATAAAAAAAGAGTTATGGAAATACAAGGTTGCTCAGTTTACAACTGTCTCCTCAAACAAGTGGGGGTATCGCTGGCGCATACTATCTTCTCGTTCCCAAGTCGATTCTCCAGGAGAATGATGTTTCCAAGCTACACGAACCAGTCTGATTGTCTGTCCCCGTAATGTCTTCTCACTGACGTCGAGGATGCCAACTGGCTGTTCTTCATATCTCAAGCTTGGGCTCACTGCGATCTCTGAATGATCGACTACGTGACTTGGGTCGGTCACGTACCTTCGCAGCTGGGAGACGTGGAATACGTCATGCACCCCCTCTAAGGATGGAGGTAATGCAAGACGATATGCCACCTCACCAACGCGCTCTAGAATATCAAATGGCCCAATATACCTTGGGCTCAACTTGCCTCTGCTCCCGAATCTGATAGTACCACGAGTGGGCGAAATCCTCAAGAACACGTGCTCTCCTTCTTTAAACTCTAGGGGATGTCTGTGCGTATCTGCCCAATGCTTCTGTCTGTCCTGAGCTGCTCGAAGATAATTCTGGATCTGTTTCACCTTCTCCACTGTCTGCGTTACCAATTCTGGACCCAGTATTTGACGTTCACCAACGTCACTCCAACATATAGGCGATCTGCACTTCCTTTCTTATAATGCCTCGAATGGTGCCATCTGAATGCTGGCCTGATAACTGTTATTGTAGGAGAACTCCACTAAGTGCAAATGATCTTCCCAAGATCCTCCAAAGTCTAGCATACATGATCGCAACATATCCTCCAAGATCTGAATGGTGCGTTCCGATTGGCCATCTGTCTGTGGGTGGTAAGCCGTGCTGAATTTGAGTCTGGTGCCCAGGCTCTCTTGCATGCTTCTCCAGAAATGAGAGGTAAATCTCGAATCTCGATCCGATACAATACTAGCAGGCACTCTATGTAATTTGACGATTTGTCGTATATACATGTCGGCTAGTACCTCTGTGGACTGTCAGACTCTAAATGACAAGAAGTGTGCCGATTTAGTGAGTCTATCCACGATAACCCATACTGCGTCTCTTCCGCTGGGGCTCTTCGGAAATCCTGTGACAAAATCCATCGTGATATGCTCCCACTTCCATTCTAGTATAAGAAGCGGCTGTAGCATACCTGCAGTCCTCTGATGTTCGGCCTTTACTTGCTGGCAGACTAAACATTTGGCCACAAATCTTACAATCTTCCTTTTCATTCCATGCCACCAGTAATACTGTCTCAAGTCTCGGTACATCTTGGTTCCTCCTGGGTGAACAGAGTACATAGAGCCATGTGCTTCAGTCATTAACTCATGTCTCAATTCTCTATTTGGAACATACAGGCGATTTTCAAACCTCAATGTTCCGTCTTCGTGTATGCGAAGTCCTGTCTGTAGGCCTGCTTCTGTCCTCTCTTTCAACCTTCTAAATCTAGCATCGGTGGACAATGCCTCCTTAATCTTCTCCATGAGGGATGACTTAATTTCAAGATTAGCCAGTAATCCACTCTGCCCTGGTAAAATAACCTCTATCTGAAGCTCCTGTAGATCTCTCAATAACTCAGGCTGCATCGTCAAGAAATAAGCCATAGGCTTCCTGCTTAGTGCGTCTGCTACAACATAAGCCATGGCATTCCGACCCACCAGTAGCATATCATTAACATAGATTAGTAAAATGATAAAATTATCCTCAGCAAAGTACCTCGCAAATAAACAGTGATCCGACGTTGTTCGTGCATAACCATGCTCCCCCATAAACGATTCAAACTTCCTGTACCACTGCCTCAGAGCCTACTTTAGAACATACAAGCTCTTCCTCAACAAGCAGACCAAGTGTGACTTACCCTTCTCATAAAATTTCTCTGGCTGCTCCATGTACAACTCCTCCTCAAGATCACCATGAAGGAATACCATCTTCACGTCAATTTGCTCGACCTCCAAGTCAAAACTGGCTGCCAATGCTAGCATCACCCGAATAGACGACTGCTTGACGACTGGCAAAAAGATCTCATCATAATCCACGTCCTTCCGCTGACCGTAGCCTTTAACTACCAGCCTCGCTTTATATCGAGGGCGAGTAGAATCATCTGTCTGCTTCACTCTGAATACTCATCGATTTTTCAAAGCCTTCTTGACCTTTGGCAACCGCAACAGCTCATAAGTAGAATTGGTATGTAAGGAACTCATTTCCTCCTGCATAACCTCCATCCACTCCTTATGTGAAAAATTCTTGCAAAAAAAAATCACGGGACGATCGAAGTCCAACCCTGAAAAGCCTCCACTATTGGAATAGAAGATTACACCCTCTACAAACTCTTCACCGATCAAACACGGATCTCCGAAACTCTTTGGAATAGAAAACTGATCACAGACACACGAAAAACATAAACGAAGAGAAATAGAATTATCAAAAACAATTCCCTCTTCGAAATAGTCGTGGATCTCTCCTTTCTCCTCCCAATAGTTGCAAAGCACTCTTTTTGTCACCTTTTGTTGTATTACATGAGCCTTTTTATAAATCCTTGAATGAATTAGGGTTTTCCTGTATTGAAAATCTATATATGGAAGCCCAAAATATTTATGAAAATTCAATTACATTCAATCATATATTTAATGAAAATCAAAGCATAAATTAAAAATCTAATTATATGAAAAGTTAATATATGAAAAATCCAATCATAAATATATAATCAAAGTCAAAGATGAAAATCCAATATAATATTTGCTTACCATAAATGTTCTAATATATGGCGTCAATGCACTCCTTGAATTTTTTTGACACAGGGATAATGCTCGTCGTATTGCGGAGTATTCTCACATAGGTTGGAAATTCCACTCACTCCAACATATATTTCATAGTTTAGTATATGTTCAAATTGAATATAATTGTCTTATAGTTGCAAAATTGTAAACATATGAGTAAGTATTTCTAGCTAATTAGGTAGGTAGAAGTAAAGCACCTCCTGATGGCTAAAGGTTCTCTCTAATTCTCTGACAACTCTTGGTAATTAATTAATATGCATTGAAAGTTGCATGCCAAGGTGAGATACTGTTTCATTTATATTGATGGTTCTCTCTAATTCTCTAATTTAAAGACTCCTACTCCGTCTTTGTTGACAGGTTCTCTTTGGACTCCATCCACAGAAATTTGACAATTTTGATCATTATTGACTTATACCGAGTCATCCCTCATATGCCTGCCTATATAATGGCATCCAAGACTATCACTCCTAACATTCATCACTCACAGCTCCTTCTAAGCCTTCAACAAAATCCCAATAACTCTCTAATCTCTTACTCTTTCTAGCAAGATATGGCATCCAAGACGATCGAGAGCCACCGTGCAGGCGCCGAGGTGGTCTGCCACGGAGACGCCGAGTGCAGGAAGAAGTCCATCGAGCTCCTCGGAGAGCTCGGCCTCCCGAAGAACCTGTTTCCTATGGTGGACATCCAGGAGTTTGGGTACAACAAGACGACGGGATTCATGTGGCTGATCCAGAAGAAGAGTACCACTTACACCTTCGAGAAGATCAAGCGCAAAGTGTCCTACGCCACAGAGGTGACCGCATTCGTGGAGCCTCGCTCGATAAAGAAGTTGAGCGGTGTGAAGACGAAGGAGCTCCTCATATGGCTAACTGTTTCCGAGATGTTCTTTGCCAACCCTACCACCAAACACCTCACCTTCAAGACCGCCACCGGGATTTCCGACAGCTTCGAGGCCTCTGTGTTCGTCGAATAGCGATCAGTACTTGGAGAGGAGAGAAACACTCGATCAAGAGCATATATATATTGTAATTTCTGCTTTCACTATCTATTATGATTTAATTTGTAATGCAAGTACCGTCTTCTTTCAAGTGATGTGTTTTATGTAATAAAGGGTTTCTATTAATCAAATTGAGATTTGTCTGATAATAATATATATATTTTTCAATTTGTAATCAAGTACTGTCTTCTTACAAGTGATGTGGATAATAAATTAAGGGTTTCTATTAATCAAATTTTTTTTATCTGATAATATATAATATATTTCTTTTCCAGTTGACTCTTCTCATTATTAAGGTGTTAATTAGGGATGCAGTATACAAGAAAGAAATTTAGTTAATTTTGTCGTATAAAATTTGAAAAATCAACTTCCTTACTCCTACCATCTTGCATTACTTGGCCTATTATCCAATTGACAAAATTCATTAGCCTCTTAATTCCTATTGATTGGTCATTTAATCTTAATAAATTCTATTAACTCTATGGGTTGAGGGTTGAGGGATGTCCATAGTTGTTGATGGCACTTGACACGAGAAACAAAATTATCTTCATGTTATTTCTCTTTTCTTCCATAACAAAGTTCTGTTCATACTCTATTCATTTTTCTCCTTCTCTGGACAAGCTAATTTTGGATCGTTTTTTTTTGGAACTGTGTATCCCGATGGCGGTCTTGAAGGTGACTTATTTAATGGTAGGGTTGGCAAAGAACATCTCGGAAACAGTTAGCCATATAAGGAGCTCCTTCGTCTTCACACTGCTCAGCTTCTTTATGGACCGAGGCTCCACGAATGCGGTCACCTCTGTGGCGTAGGACACTTTGTGTAACGTCCCGCTCCACGTAGGCGCTATGTACAAGTGATATCGCCTTGTTTGTTCGAACGGAAGTCTTCTCGGAGAGTTCCCGACCGATTGATCAAAGTGAGTGGGCAGAACTGCATTCTCTGATTCTCGCATGCCTTAATAATAAATCTGAGTTTTTGAATGCTTGTTGTTTAAGAAGATTGTTCATAAGAAGAATGATAGAACCGACTCTGCATGCTAATAAGAGAACTCACATAGCTTGTCTTTGAAACGAATCTATTGCTTGCTTGCCTGACTAAGAGAAATAGAAATGCTTGTCTGATATGAGATAGAATTATTGCTATGCAAATGAAAGATGAGAATTATTGCATGCTTAGTCACACGGACACTTCTATTGAACGAACCCTGCCATGCTAACAACAAAGAGTAAAGGATTGCTTGCACTTATTCTTGATATCGCATGCTAGACTGGAATACTTGAATGCTTGTCCACAAGAGATAGAATTGTATGCTAGAGTTATAAGAATTGTTCTTGCTTGTTACTTGTTTAATGAGTTAGCTTTGCTTGAGCCTGCTTTATTGATTGCTTGTATCGAGATAGAACTTGGTGAATGGCGTGAGCTTGTGAATCTAGACTAATAGTCCACCCTGAGACTTAAAAACCTTACTTACCGGGGGGGTGGGGGGGTGGCTATTAGGCAAGTGTATTGAGAGAGTGAGCTTCGGCTATATGGGCTTGATAGATGTGTTTGCTTGCTTGTTCTAGATTATGTGCATAATCTTGTATTGATAGGAGCTTGCATTCATGGATATGGTCAGGACAACTTGTGCACAAGGTCATCTCTCGAGCGTTCCTGGGGCACTGGGATCGTTCGACCTAGGAGAGATCTAAATACCCTGAGGCTTAAAAATCTTACTTAAGGGGGGTAGACCCGTATATTAGTGAGATGGGCTTGTACGTCCCAACTGCTAATCCCGTTGAGGGGACCATCATATAGTTAGGGCACATGCTAGGCTAGCCTTCTTGCATACCTAACTGTTTGATGCAGGGACGGACAGGAAACTAGAGAACTGTATACATTATGTTATGCAAATTGTTGCTAACTTGTGTGTCTGCTGCAAGGATAGCCGCTCAGCCATGGGTAAGAAATAAAATGAGTTATGTGTAGCCTGCTTGTTCATTTAGTCTGCATCATTAATTTCTGATAGTGCTTCATGCATTCGCATCGGTTGGACAATGGCTATTAGTGCAGAGCTGAACCTTGGTCACAGCTACTAATAGTACTAGTATGTGAGTCATTGGTTAGCTGGATTACCGCTACTGATCCTGAGCTTCTCGGGGACCAAAATTATATAGATATGTTGCCTTAATCGCTGGAATGAATGATAGTCCACTAAATGTTGCTTTGAATTGAGATGATCCAGTCCTCTACAGAACTTTGCCCCAAAGAGTTAGATTGATGCACAATACATGCTGCACACTACACGATGAGAACACTGTCCCTTATAGTTGCTTGAATGATTGAGTATCGAATATGCAAAACTGGTTTTCAACTTGTGTTTTCAAAAGATGTAATCTGACTATAATCCTGAGCTGCATGAAATAAACTTAGGTAAAATTAGCAAGATCACTAGTAATGCAATATTTTGCCACATGATTACTTAGTGTGGGTTTCAGGGGGTGTAGCTTCTGTTCAGTTGTTTATACTCACAAGTACTTATAAAAGTGCTGACCCACCAACAGTTTGTTTGTTCTCAGGTGCTTGTCCGTCCGAGGAAGCGGTAGCCGTGCCTCATCCCAAGGAACCAGAAATCTGGAGTCGATGCCTTGAGACGTATCGAGATTTGCTTTGAGCTACTTTTATATAGAGGGACATAATATATGGAACGGTGTTATTGTAATCGAGAGAAGAGTGCCTGAGCGAATCGTAACCTCGGCCTTGCGCCGCTTGTAACACTTCTGATTAACAATAAAAGAGCCTGTTTTCATATGTCATTGTGTTCTTTACTTTTCTGCAATATGTGTGCCGCTGCTTCAGTATTGAATAGCTTACTTTCCCTTGTATCAAAGCTTTGGCCTTATGCAAGTGCATTTTAGGTTTGCACGGTATCACGTCCGTGCGAGGACGATCGGTTCCGTAGGGACCAAAGCGAGGACGAACGGTCCTGCGGGACCGGGGCGTGACACTTTGCGCTTGATCTTCTCGAAGGTGTAAGTGGTACTCTTCTTCTGGATCAGCCACATGAACCCCGTCGTCTTGTTGTACCCAAACTCCTGGATGTCCACTATAGGGAACATGTTCTTCGGGAGGCCGAGCTCTCCGAGGAGATCGATGGACTTCTTCCTGCACTCTGCGTCTCCGTGGCAGACCACCTCGGCGCCTGCTCGGTGGCTCTCGATGGTCTTGGATGTCATATCTTGATTTGTTTGTTATAAAGAGTAAGAGATGGGGAGTTTTGGGGATTTTTTGAAGGAACTAGCAGTGAGTGATGAATGTTAGGGTGATAGAGGGAACTATTTTATAGACAATTGAGGGAGGACTCGGTAAAGTTTGGCAGTCCAGAGAGCTACATCCAGTCCATGATATGATATCATGACACATTATACACGTAGATGATGATTAAAATTGTTAAATTTATGTGGAGTCCATAGAGAACCTACAGTCAACAAAGACGGAGTAGGAGCTGTTGAGTGATGAATGTTGGGGCAGATGGGAGGGAAAGTGAAACATTATATAGATAGATGAAGGGGGACATTTTTGATCGAGTATAAATTTGACAATATGTAGAGCTTGGCCCGCCCATGATTGAACAGTTAGTCAAATGATCACTTTTTCAAATTTTGGTGGAATCAATAGAGACCCAGTCAAGTCACGAAAGACGGAGTATCCGAGTAACACGCTGTCCTCGGGTCAATGTTTTAAAAATCGGTCCGACGATTGAACCAAAAATCTTTGGTATAAATCGTAGTGGAGTTCAACCGGAGTTCACATAGACCATTTACGAGAATCAAATTATGTAAGATATCCATATTTATTTTTTGGTTTGGTTTGATTTAGTTCGGAATATGTTTGGTTGGTTTGGTTTTGTAACTATAAGGTCTCTCAAAACTAAACTAAGTACTAAATGATCCAAATCTCATGTAATTTTTTTTTTTGAGTTTTTTAAAAAAAACCAAAATCGACCGGTTCGGCCGGTTCATTGGTTAAAATTTGGTTCAGAAAAAATATTATCGGTTTTTTAAAAATTTTGGTTCAAGTCAGATCGGACAGATTTTTTGGTCAAATTTAATTCAACCGTCAGTTCGGTCCGATTTTAACAACACTGTCTCACATGTATAAATGGCGTAAGAGGGAAGTTACTATACATATTTAAAGATTTTAAACCATATTTAAATTTGTTTACTATTTTTGATTGTATGGAATCTACGGAAATATCTAGTCCAGAAATACGGAAGTATATAAAATATGGTGTTAATATAGATTTATCGAAATTGGCACGACGAAACATATAGGATGGATAATAACTGGGTTGTCCGAATCCACAAACGTGTTTGCCAGTGAATATTAGGTATTAAGAAGACCATGTAAAACGTTGCATTGGTCAGATTAATTAATTATAATTATTAGATGATATCATGTGACCGAATCATCTGTTAAAGACTTTGGAAATTGAGTTAACAACATGCTTAATTATATAATATGAGATGTGTTTCATGCCAATGTGTTATTTGGTGGGATGAACCGAATCAGCTCCCAAAGTCTAGTTGGGCAACATTCTATTGTAATTAAGAAACAATAATATATAGCAATAACAAATAGGCTAATTTGCATCTAAATATGAGGAGTCATACTTGTTGGGAACGAAAGTACGAAAACTGTTCTCCAAATCAAGAAGTACCTACGAGAGAACCGAACAAAACGCACAAACCAAAAACGTCAAACACAAATCGCAGTCACAAATTTTTTTGACGTGGAGAATCCTTGCGGGAAAAATCACGGGACGATCGGAGTCCAATCCTGAAAAGCCTCCACTAATGGAATAAGAAATACACCGACTCCTTAGAAACTTCTCACCGATCCAAACGGATCACCACAACTCTTTTGGAACAGAAAATAGATTATAACCACGAAAAAGAAAGACAACGAGAAATACCCGAAACTGATCACCTTCTTCGAAACGGCCTCTAATCCTTCATTCTCCTCTCCAATGTTGCAATGTCACTCTTGCCTCCTTTTCTCTCCTTGTTGCTATATTTTTTTTAGAGAGAGTGATATATTTTAGGGGCAGGAGACACCTATATATAACCTCAAACCCATAACTAGTATTCTTATTATAGATAGGAATATCCAATCCAAATTCAAATTCATTGACGTATTCCTATTATATGTAGGAATATCCAATCCAAATCCATTGAGATATTCCTATTATATTTAGGAATATCCAATCCAAATAAATTAAGGTATTCCTATTATATGTAGAAATACTCAATCCTACTCCGGGTATTTTTCACATAGGTTGGGAACCCCACCCACTCCAACAAATCTTTCCCTTCACAACTATGTGGAGGGGGTCGTCATCCCGACGATCCTCCTACAGTACTCAAAAAAAATTCTTGGTAGAACCTTTGTGAACATATATGCTCCGTTGTCATCTGTATGAACCTTCTCAAGCGCCGCTTCCTTCTTGTCAACCACATCCCGTATCCAATGATACCGGGTATCAATGTGCGTGGACCGGCTATGAAATATCTGGTTCTTCACAAGGTGAATAGCACTCTGACTATCGTAAAGCAAATGATATTGCTCCTGCTTTGGCCCAATTTTTTGCAGCAGCTTCTTCATCCACAGCAACTCCTTGCAAGCCTCAGTCGCCACAATGTATTATGCCTCTGTCGTCGACAAGGCAACACACTTCTGCAAACGCGACTGACACGATACTGCTCCACCAGCAAACATCATCACATAGCCGAATTCGATCGCATCGTCTCTACATCTATAGCCATATCAGCGTCGGTATATCCTTGAATGAATTAGGGTTTTCCTGTATTGAAAATCTATATATGGAAGCCCAAAATATTTATGAAAATTCAATTACATTCAATCATATATTTAATAAAAATCAAAGCATAAATTAAAAATCTAATTATATGGAAAGTTAATATATGAAAGATCCAATCATAAATATATAATCAAAGTCAAATATGAAAATTCAATATAATATTTGCTTACCATAAATGTTCTAATATACGGCGTCGATGCACTCCTTGAATTTTTTTGACACAGGGATAATGCTCGTCGTATTGCGGAGTATTCTCACATAGGTTGGGAATCCCACTCACTCCAACATATATTTCATAGTTTAGTATATGTTCAAATTGAATATAATTGTCTTATAGTTGCAAAATTGTAAACATATGAGTAAGTATTTCTAGCTAATTAGGTAGGTAGAAGTAAAGCACCTCCTGATGGCTAAAGGTTCTCTCTAATTCTCTGACAACTCTTGGTAATTAATTAATATGCATTGAAAGTTGCATGCGAAGGTGAGATACTGTTTCATTTATATTGATGGTTCTCTCTAATTCTCTAATTTAAAGACTCCTACTCCGTCTTTGTTGACAGGTTCTCTTTGGACTCCATCCACAGAAATTTGACAATTTTGATCATTATTGACTTATACCGTGTCATCCCTCATATGCCTGTCTATATAATGGTTCCCTAGCTCCATTCATCACTCACAGCTCCTTCTAAGCCTTCAACAAAATCCCAATAACTCTCTAATCTCTTACTCTTTCTAGCAAGATATGGCATCCAAGACCATCGAGAGCCACCGTGCAGGCGCCGAGGTGGTCTGCCACGGAGACGCCGAGTGCAGGAAGAAGTCCATCGAGCTCCTCGGAGAGCTCGGCCTCCCGAAGAACCTGTTTCCTATGGTGGACATCCAGGAGTTTGGCTACAACAAGACCACAGGGTTCATGTGGCTGATCCAGAAGAAGAGTACCACTTACACCTTCGAGAAGATCAAGCGCAAAGTGTCCTACGCCACAGAGGTGACCGCATTCGTGGAGCCTCGCTCGATAAAGAAGTTGAGCGGTGTGAAGACGAAGGAGCTCCTCATATGGCTAACTGTTTCCGAGATGTTCTTTGCCAACTCTACCACCAAACTCCTCACCTTCAAGACCGCCACCGGGATCTCCGACAGCTTCGAGGCCTCCGTGTTCGACCTCGAGTAGCGATCAGTACTTGGAGAGGAGAGAAACAATCGATCAAGAGCATATATATATATATATATATTGCAATTTCTGCTTTCACTATCTATTATGATTTAATTTGTAATGCAAGTACCGTCTTCTTTCAAGTGATGTGTTTTATGTAATAAAGGGTTTCTATTAATCAAATTGAGATTTCTCTGATAATAATATTTTTTTTTTTCAATTTGTAATGCAAGTACAAGTGATGTGTGTAATAAATTAAGGGTTTCTATCAATCAAAAAACTTTATCTGATAATATATAATATATAATATATTTGATTTTTAGTTGATTCTTCTCATTATTAAGGTATTAATTGGGGATGCAGTATACAAGAAAGAAATTTAGTTAATTTTGTTGTCTAAATTTTGAAAAATCAACTTCCTTACTCCTACCATTTTGCATTAGTTGGCCTATTATCTAAGTGACAAAATTCATTAGTCTCTTAATTCCTATTGATTGGTCATTTAATCTTAATAAATTCTATTAACTCTATGGGTTGAGGGATGTCCATAGTTGTTGATGGCACTTGACATGAGAAACAAAATTGTTTTCATGTTATTTCTCTCTTCTTCCATCACAAAGTTCTGTTCATACTCTATTCATTTTTCTCCTTCTCTGGACAAGCTAATTTTGGATCGTTTTTTTTCGGAGCTGGAAAATCAGTAGCAAGAGGGTTTTACCATTGGAAGAATTTGAAAGAATGTCTGCACATAGATCTCGTATAAATTCTTAGGACAATACTTCGTGCATGACTTTTTCGTAGACCGGTAAATTTAACACATTGTTATTTTTGTTTACAGGAATCGAAAATAATATTATCTAACAATCTAAGAATTTATTCTGATTATTAAGTAACTTGCTGTTTTCCCAACTTCAAAATAAATATGTAGATATAGATACTGTTATTGTTGCTACAGGTTTTAAAATGTGTTGTCCGTGCCTTGTTATAAGTATAGAAGTCAAGTTTTCTTCTTCTTCTTCTTCTTCTTGTTGTTTTGTTGTTGTTTTCATCACAGTTTCTACATATTAGTTTTATATGAATGAAATAGTATTGATTCACTTCTTTGATGCATTTCAATAATTCAATAATTTAAAGACTCCTACTCCGTCTTTGTTGACAGGTTCTCTTTGGACTCCACAGAAATTTGACAATTTTGATCATTGACTTATACCGAGTCCTTCCTCATCTGCCTATTAATTATATATATATATATATATATATATATATATAAAATTAATGGTTCCCTCTGTCACCCTCCACAGAAATTAGTATTCCATGATACTGTGACTAAATTCAATTAATTTGTTTCTTTCAATATTCTATTTTCTAGAAATTACTGCAACAACTTTAAATATCTAGATAACCTTTCTCTTACATATCTTTACCCGTTGTGAAGACACAGAGACTCCCATAGAGCTGTAAAATGATTCAAACTACTCGTGTTCGGCTCGCGTTCGGCTCGGTCCAAATTCGATTCAAAGATCGTTCGAGGACTAGTCGGTACTGAACTCGATCGACTTTTTTTTTCTGTTCGAAGGATGTTCGAACCCTAGATCGACCATAGGTTGTTCGGCTCGATCTTGTTCGAAAATGGGCTCGAACAAGGCTTGGCTTCTCATATTATGACTTCTCCTATTATATGTTGTCTTTTTTAATTGATGGGAACACATTTTGTCTTCGAAATTTCACTTTTTTTTTGTTCTTTATGTGATGGTAAATATTTGATGTAAAGAGCATAGTAATTCAATAAAAAAGTCTTTAAGACTTGTGAACAACAATGAGATGGTTTATACAACATGTTTAATAGGGCTTTAACTCGGACTCGGTTCGTGTTCGTTCGAGCTCGAGACCTAAATCGAGTCGAGCTCGATCCGTTCGAGTATCTAATCGAACCATGTTCAAACATTGTAAACCCCCTCAATTTTTAATTTTTAATTTTTTTTTAGCAATTTAAATATATATATAAATCAATAATACATAACCTATTTTACTACCCTACATCCCAGGAACACCAACTCTCTTTAAACCTATTAAATTCTAATTAAATTTCTTAATCACCAGATCAACCCATTCCAAACGTTACCTACAACCGAAACCCTCCATTCTTTCTCCTTGGATCTTGTCACGCCCTAGTCCCAAAATACGTAGGACTAGGAATACGTAAGCATGCCAGCCGTATGTACATGGCAACTCCAATATATGGATACCATAATACACACGTACGCTATAATATGAATAATAACTCACATGTGGTATAAATATTGTCACAAGTCACATGGCATAACTAAATCTCATCCACAAAATCAAATAGAAATAAATAACCAATCTACTATATAACGGAATCTCAATATGAAGTATTAGAGAATGATAGTCGGGTGGAAACAAATCCACTGCCAAACTAGAATATAAGAGAAACCACATAAGAACATCTAATGAACAATGAGACTCGAAGAGAAGACCTCCTTGAAAGAGAATGGAGTAGCAAGTCCTGATCCGTACTCCTGCGAATAGTCATGATCGTCTACACCTGGAAAGGGACCAGGTCCTCAGAGAGACGTAACAAGGTACATAGAAGCATGCCAATTGAATACAGTAAACATGCATAATAGACAAAATATATAAGTATGATGTACAAGACAATCTATATGAATATGCATAATGAGGACAACTTTTCGACGTATGGGCATGGGTAGGCTACTCTATCTAATCTCACATCTCACACACATGTCAGGGACATCATCACCCATCATACCGCGAGGTTAGCGACCATCGTGACACCATCAGCCGACATACCGCTAGGGTAGCGACCATCGGACACGACTACCAGTGCGTGCTAGTTACTACGGTTTACCAGAGTGGTTATAGCCCATACGCCTACTCATTGTCCTCCCCTCGCATGATACTATGTGTCAAGTGTGTGTCAACATATATATAGTATATAATTATGACTTAAAGAAAACACACATGCAATGAATATACAAAAATATAATAAGCATGTAAAGTACTATAAGCAATTTGGTAAGGTATCTTGCCTGGCAAGAAAGCTGCAAAGTGTAAGCGTCCAGGCGCAATGGATCAGAAACCATGGTATCTGAATGAACGTCTCCGGATGCTGAAATAAACATCACCAACATTCCCAGAATAAGCGAGATAGCTAAAAAATATTACCTTTTCGTCCAATTTGGACACAGGGACAAAATGATAATTTCGGGTCAAAGCGGGCTCCACATGTGGGCCACTTTGCACCGAAAAGCGTGCCAGAGGTAAAGGTCTCTAAATGGGATAAATTATAGGTCAAACAAATTCTAAACGTCAATACGAACTCAACGGTATGTCCAATTTTGGATTCCGATGAGCCGAACACAAATTAGCTCTAAAAGTCAACCGTAGGGCCCGCAAATAGGCGGCTTGGTCAACTGTCTCAGAATCGCGTGATACTTGAATCACAGGACCAGCGTGATACCACGAATCCAATGGCGCAAGTTTTGTCAAATTCTGACGAGCGTACATTAAATGGTACGATATTTTGTAAAAGTCGTGATACGGGGACTTTTTACGGATACGGGTTGATTCCGATGCGCACACACGTTCAAATCAGTTTCTGTGAAAGTCCACACGTCAGGATATACCATATGCGCCTTTCGGTGCAATTGGTACCCGATGGAGCGGTCTCTTTTGGCGGGGCGCGCTCCGTATCACAATTTTCCAATTTTAAAAAGTCAAGTTTTTGGTCAATTTGGAGGTTGAATAATTTAACACATAGAACAAATTAACAAAAACTAAAAGAACAGAAAAATTCTCGGTTATATGGAGAAGAAAAACCCTTTTATTAGTTTTCAAAAATAACAAACAGGTTGATGGCAAATTGGGTGTGAACATGGAATTTTGGATTCGAAATTCTGAACTGTTTTGGTCAGTTTTTCGGTCAGTATTCGGTCGATTTTTCGACCAATCCGGGACACAAAAACTCGTGCCGCTTGAATGAAAATCCTAGAGGGTTAAGTTGTGAACGTACACGAACAAACCGCTCGCAAAAATAATCAAAACTGAGAAAGATATGATACCGTGAAGATGGGTCCAAAACTGGACTATGCGCATGTGCGGTGTGCACACGCCGGGGCGACGACGGCGGTCGGCCGGCGGTGCTGCGCAGCGGCACTGGTCGGCGGGGTTGGCCGGAGATGCGACGACGTCGGTGTAGCTAGGGTTAGGGTTTAGGGTTTGAGTGATTACACATATATATAGAGAGAGAGAGGGATCGAGAGAGAAAGAGGGATATGGGGTTGGGATTGGGTAGAATAGGATGCTGGGGTTGGGGTTGTTATATGATTAGTTAGGGATTTATTAGTTAGGATTTTGTTAGTTATTGTATTTTTTCTTTTTCTTTTTTTCTTTTTCTTTTTATTTCTTTTCTTTTCTTTTTACTTTATTATTCTTTATTTCTATTATTATTATTATTACAAATATTATTATTACCAATATTATTATTATTATCACTAACATTATTATTATTATTATTATTATTATTATTATTACAAATATTATTATTACCAATATTATTATTATTATCACTAACATTATTATTATTATATTACTACTACTATTATTATTATCTTTTCTCATTATTATTATTATTTAATAACCATATATTTATTTATTTATATAGATGAGGCTAAAAATCCAAAAATAATATTTGCACACCAAATAAATTCTAGAAAATTAGTTTTTAAAGCCTTAATCAAATGCTACACTCCAAATATTTTATAAAATATTTTGTAATTAATAATTATATATTTATCTAGTTATATAAATTGAATCATTGTATTATCTAATTAACTAAGTAATTAATTAAATGATCATCCACAAAATAGGTAATAGTAAATAATATGCAAATCTATAAAAAGAAAAAATGTCTAACTTGACACGGGGAATTATGGGCTACTAATTGTAGGAAGTTGGGAATTAAAAATGACCACAAATAAATTATATATAGATTATCTAAATATTTAACACATAGTCTATGGTCGTTACACCAATGTCATACTAATGCCAAGGGGTCAAATTCTTGTGCCACGAAAAGATCCTACGAGTAGTGTCTCCTGTGTAGGCTACTTCCTATGAAGGACGATACAGGTTTTGGGGTCATCTTATATTATTAATGTCCAAACCACGATGAAGTGTCCTACTAAAATTATTGGATTTTATTTGATTTGAAAAAATAATCTAAAACAATTACAGAAAATACAAAATGCACACGAAGTACCTATTTTTGGGTGAGGGGGTTTACAGATCTTCACCCTAAGACCTCTTCCGCTTCCTCATTTACATTCTCTCCATAATTCCAACCAGTCAAAATCCTATTCCTATACACTACTACCGACCCCTCCTACTTATTTCTCCTTCACACAAACCCCCAACCTGTAGTGCCTCAAATCCCGATCCGACCGGGATGTGCACTATATAATTGGGCTTGTGGCTAGTCCGTCAGAGTATGCTTAGATCTTCGGCATCTTATTGCCACGGACAAAATGCGATGATCCTTTCCAACTCATGGAAAGGCCTCTATTGAAACGAGTCCAATAGTTTTCGTGTTTGGTTGCTTGGTTTTCTTGATTGCCGCTTTGGGATTTGATTTGGTGTTGTTTTCGAGTTGCTTGGTTTTCGCTGTTGGTTTTATTGATTGGAGCTTGAATTTTGGGGAGTTCGGCAAGGAAGGATAGGCAAGAATTCTAACTCGGTGCTCGTGCTGTTGCAGGTCCGCGTAACTGACGTTTGATCGTCGCTAGGCGGGATTCCTTATTTCAGCAACTTTTCCCTTAACCAGTGAGTGGTTTGGTCCCTTCTTTCCTACTTCTTCACGCCAACATCTCTAATGTTTCAAACGTTCACTCGATGATGCCCGGTTGGACGCCTAGGAAATGCTTAGCCACAATGCATGCCAGCCACTAAGAAAGGAACAATGGGAATTGTAGACTAATTTTTACTATATGCTTGCACACCTTATAATTCGGGTTGGTTGGAAAGGAAATTTGGTTATTGGTTTCGGCCTGGTGCCTCGGATAGAATTTGAATCCATGGGATATCAAATCGGAACACCGCTTTGGGAAAATATGAACTGTTGCATAAGATATATATTGCTGCTTTACTTCTTCTGTTAAATTCGATGCATTGTATGAGATATGAAATATTCATGCATTTGCATGGTCTGGGACAACTTGTGCACAAGGTTTGGCATTTCCTCGAAACGGTTTTTTGGGGCACTGGAACCGTATCGATCCGGAGGGAAATATTCGATTCGTGCTAGTCACGATGCTTAGCGGGACCTCCAGCAGGGCTTGCTACCCGGGCTGATAGGGCGCGCCGCTAATGCTTGGAAAGATGTCCCTAAGGTGTCGATCACACCAATGACCGTAAAGAATGGAATACATGCTAATTATTGTCTTATGTAGATGGTAAGTATACTTGTGTTTCATTGCAGGGAAGGCGTGCATCGGTTGAGTAAGCAACCGATGTACTGGTTGGATTCGATGTTATTTTCATTTCTATCAAAATATGCAACTGATATGAATTGAATTCACTTGCTTCTTTATAGAAGTAATCTTAATGCATGCTCGCCCCTAATAAGCTAGTGTCGATTTAGTCGAGTGGGATTCATCCTGCTCACCAGTACAAGTTGAGTACTGACCCACGTTGTGGGCAACTATTTCAGGCACTCAGACGGTGCAACGCTAGTGGATAGACGAAGAGGCGTTAGGAGCACCTCTATTTTGAAGTATAGTTGAAGTCAGATCATTTTGGAGGCTTGGACTTTCAACCTATACAAGGGCGTAATGTATGGACGACGGGGACTATCTGATGGAGCGCGCCCTGCATTTTGAGTTATCTTTTCTAATGTAATTCAAGTAGCCGAGAAGGCGCATCAATGTAGGCTCTATGTAAATTACTCTGAATTATCAATAAAAAAGTATGTTTCCTTCCTGCACTTGTGTTCAATTATCTGTGAATGTGTTTTCTAAATTGTGTTTCAAAGTGGGTTCCTATAACTGCAAGTTCTTGCCTTGTACGAGCGCAACTCCAGGCTCGTACGGCATCACGCTCCAGCGAGGACGAATCGGTTCCGTGAAGGATCCAGCGAGGACGATTGACCCTTTCGGGATTGGGGCGTGACATATTGGTATCAGAGCTTAGGCTTTACATCCTTGGGATTTCAAAAAATTATAAAGGAGTTTGATGCGCCTCTCGATTGAGTTGCATTCGGTGTCCGCTGCATGAGATGAGTCGCCTATACAATGAGCCCATAGATACAAAAATCTATCGTTTGTGAGGTGTTAACAAGCTACTCTCTTTTGTAGCAATGGCTAAGAAAAATACTGCCGCTGCAAGCAGTGCTCAGCCCGTCCAGAACGATCCGGCAAGTTCTCGAGAATCCGGAGGAGCGGGTTCAATGGATATGTCCGAACGGCTTATGCATCTCATGGAGGTGCAGCAACAACAAGCCATTTCTCAACAGGCACAGTTGGCTGCTCAATAAAAGCAGATGGATACCATGATGCAACTGATTGCATCCTTGGTACCCAACAACGGGGGAGCCACGGTGACGCCTGCTGCACCGCCGGCTATGGCGGTAGAGGATGAGTCCGAAGAAACACAGCATCCAGCAAGGAACACCTGCCGTGCCGCAGAGTTCACTAAGATGCATCCACCAACGTTCAACGGACGAGCGGAACCGGACGTGGTAATGGGATGGATTGCTAAGCTGGAGGGACTCTTCAATCTGGTCGGCATCCGGGGATCCAAGCGAGTTGTCTGTGCATCGGTTCAGCTGGAACTGCGTGCGCATGATTGGTGGGAAGCCACTAAGCAAGGGATTTATGATGCCAATCCCAACTGCAAAATTACTTGGGAAATGTTTAAATCTGCCTTCATTGAACAATATATTCCCCGGGCCGTGCGTCAACAGAAGGAAGATGACTTCAGCAATCTGGTGCAAGAAAGTATGTCTGTTGATGAGTACGACTCAGTGTTTGCTAAGCTGCCTAAGTTTGCTGGGCACTTCTTGCCTAACCAGCAGGCGTGGTGCTATCGCTTCCAGAAGGGTTTGAATGATGATTTGCGTAGGGACGTCATCAACCAGAGGTGCCAAACATACAGGGAATGCTACGAAGCAGCCCTGAATAGCGAGCGGATCTTTGGGCGCAATCTCCCAAAGGTCGATGTGCAAACCCCCCGTACCAACAACATCAAACGACCTCTGGAAACGGGAGGGCAGGGAGCACAAAAACGTCCGCACACATCAGAAAATAGGGGTCCACCCCAGGCACTGCACTGCCATAGGTGCGGCAGATTAGGGCATCGAATGATTGAATGCCGAGCTAAAGGGTGTTTTAAATGTGGCCGTCTGGACCACAAACACTTTCACTGTCCGGAGGGCAACGGAAATCGGAACAATGGGAATCATAACAATGGGAATCATAACAATGGGAATCAGCACCACGGGAACCGGAACAACTGGAATCAGAACAGGGGGCCTCCAGCAAATGATGCCAATGCTGTGCCAGTGAATCCACAACGCCAGGGTGCTTGTCACGCCCCGATCTCCCGTAGGTAATCGGCCGTTCCCGCTAGGCGGGAATCACCCTCGCCAGCGCTCCCGCGGAACGATCGCTTAACCCATCCGGGCGTGATGCCGCACGAGCGTGAGCCACGCCCGTGCAAGGCCATGGTTCATTGGCTGGCGGTTAGAGTTCTAAGCCACAGAGTCGCACAGATTGTCCAAGTGCAGCAGAGTCATGAACGCATAGGCGATCGGTAACAGGTTCACTGAGTCGACAAATATAGCGGAGGCATTGAAACAAGTAAAGAAATCTCTTTATTGATATGAACAAGTGTTACAGGCGGCGTATAGCCGAGATTACAAGTCGCTCAAGCCTCTCTCTGAAACAGTAAAAGCGTGCCAAGTGGCTACAACTGTGGAATGATTTGTACAGGCGATGGTCGGGCGATGTTCACAACTTATGTCTTGTATATGTGCTTCAGTCCCGGACGCACCGTTGCAAGGCTTCAGAGAAAACTCCTGGCCTTAGCACGCACGAAGGAGGCGTCCGCACCGCGCGAGGTTCTCCCGCACCCTGCATATCAAACTGGTGGATTATCAGTACATTGAATGCACTGGTGGGGAAGCTACTCGCCCGCTCGACAAATCCAAACATGTAATACAGGTTCCGTGCACAACTATTAAGTTGTCTTTCTAATTGCCTTAGAATCAGTTTCATGCAGATATTGTACAGCTTAACGTGTCGGGCAGTGCGCCGTGCGATGTTTGAGGAAACACGACGAGACTTACCAACTTACCATTTCTCCTTTCCTGTCCAAGGCAAACATGATTAATTTAGGCACGGGCAAGTATAACATTCAGGAGGCAAGCATATGCAAACAGGAGGGTCATTTTAACATGATCGTTCAGGTGTTTAGTTGTTCTTGATGCGATGCAGTGACTCGCACGCGGATAGCCGCTAAGCGAGGATGACTTATCTATATGAATATGATGTCGCTGGCATAGCCATAAAGGACCGTTTAGTCTCAGGGCGAAGTGACGTACGACGCGGGTGGCGAGCCCCGTCGCGGAACACTTGCCGGGTAACATACGACTAACATACGTTCCGTCCGGATCGGATCGGTCCCAGTGCCCTGGTGTGACCGTCCGCGGAACTCAACATAACACAATTGTGCACACAGGTGGTCCGCGACAATGCAGGTCAGGGTCTGTCCTTTTTCCATAGCTTGACATGATAATCATGAAACTTAAACTTAGTCTGAACGAGGCATATTGCTCCACGAGCTGTGATTCCATCAGTACATAACACGATCCTCGTTCAGATGCACACATAGCATGATTATCATTCAAGTGAGATTTACGTTCAGTATTTATTCTTGCTTAGTGCATTCCCCTGGTTCGGGGATTGCCTTAGATGACCTGACGGTCCCGAATTCTTGCAGGGTCAATCATACACGGAACGACTACTGAGTAGTCTCCCGGAGTAAGGATGAAAACAATGCACATTCAAGCAGACAAGCATGCGTTTCTAAGGAACATAAGCAGGGACGTTGCTCGGACCCGAAGGTAAGCCGAGAGTTGAAACCGTTAAGGGACTTAGCATGCGAGTGTCTGAATATAAGCAGTATTTCAATTCCATGTTCTAGCAAGCAATATAAGTTGGGATTATTCCCTTAGCTAGGTGCGTTGGATTTATTAGCATGCAGGGGGTGAATCACCTAGCGACTAGCATAAATATTCCAGATTCTTATGTGTGCTGGCTAAGCAAAGACAAGTTCACCGTAGCCACCCACCTTAGCGATGATTCACCTCGGTAGAGCGATACGTCTGAGCGAGCCTCTGAAAGTCCAAGCCGGATCCCTGTAGGGGCAAGTCTGGATATCCTTTGCTTCTTGATCGAGGCAAAGCAGGTCGGGACAGCTGCACGATTGCCGTTTGAGACGGCAGTCCGCTTGAGCGGAACAGGGTGTTACATCCTACCCAACTTAGAAAAAGTCTCGTCCTCGAGACTTACTAAGGACAAGCAGTAATCTAGGTTTGAGGCAATCCTAGACAAGTCGTTTGTACTTGTTCATTTGGATCTTCACTTGCACAAGCTTCGAGCTTAGCATACCGCTTAGACTGGATCGTGCGCACCTTTGACATGCATTTCTAGTGTGAACACGTCAACCAGCTTAGTGATGGCGAAGTCTTAGCACTCGAGTTTCACCTTTTTCTTAAGTCTTGGATGGTGCACTAGTTCAAGGCGTCCCTCGAATAGATGCATTCAACCAAACTTAGGGTTAGTGAAAATCGGACAAGCTACTAGCGATACTCTCGAAGGGTTCGCACAGGTTGGCACAAAGGCCACTCGCAGTATACAACCAGACAAGCAAGTATATCATTCAAAACGCATTTTGAAAGTATTTAGACTTATTGTTGGAACATCCCATCGAGGCATTGAGAGAGAGCGCGCACATAACCCACGAACGAGCTTTCGAAACAGAGATATCGAATTGAGGACAAAGGCGTAGAAGCCAGGCTCTGATACCAATATGTCACGCCCCGATCTCCCGCAGGCAATCGGCCGTTCCCGCTAGGCGGGAATCACCCTCGCCAGCGCTCCCGCGGAACGATCGCTTAACCCATCCGGGCGTGATGCCGCACGAGCGTGAGCCACGCCCGTGCAAGGCCATGGTTCATTGGCTGGCGGTTAGAGTTCTAAGCCACAGAGTCGCACAGATTGTCCAAGTGCAGCGGAGTCATGAACGCATAGGCGATCGGTAACAGGTTCACTGAGTCGACAAATATAGCGGAGGCATTGAAACAAGTAAAGAAATCTCTTTATTGATATGAACAAGTGTTACAGGCGGCGTATAGCCGAGATTACAAGTCGCTCAAGCCTCTCTCTGAAACAGTAAAAGCGTGCCAAGTGGCTACAACTGTGGAATGATTTGTACAGGCGATGGTCGGGCGATGTTCACAACTTATGTCTTGTATATGTGCTTCAGTCCCGGACGCACCGTTGCAAGGCTTCAGAGGAAACTCCTGGCCTTAGCACGCACGAAGGAGGCGTCCGCACCGCGCGAGGTTCTCCCGCACCCTGCATATCAAACTGGTGGATTATCAGTACATTGAATGCACTGGTGGGGAAGCTACTCGCCCGCTCGACAAATCCAAACATGTAATACAGGTTCCGTGCACAACTATTAAGTTGTCTTTCTAATTGCCTTAGAATCAGTTTCATGCAGATATTGTACAGCTTAACGTGTCGGGCAGTGCGCCGTGCGATGTTTGAGGAAACACGGCGAGACTTACCAACTTACCATTTCTCCTTCCCTGTCCAAGGCAAACATGATTAATTTAGGCACGGGCAAGTATAACATTCAGGAGGCAAGCATATGCAAACAGGAGGGTCATTTTAACATGATCGTTCAGGTGTTTAGTTGTTCTTGATGCGATGCAGTGACTCGCACGCGGATAGCCGCTAAGCGAGGATGACTTATCTATATGAATATGATGTCGCTGGCATAGCCATAAAGGACCGTTTAGTCTCAGGGCGAAGTGACGTACGACGCGGGTGGCGAGCCCCGTCGCGGAACACTTGCCGGGTAACATACGACTAACATACGTTCCGTCCGGATCGGATCGGTCCCAGTGCCCTGGTGTGACCGTCCGCGGAACTCAACATAACACAATTGTGCACACAGGTGGTCCGCGACAATGCAGGTCAGGGTCTGTCCTTTTTCCATAGCTTGACATGATAATCATGAAACTTAAACTTAGTCTGAACGAGGCATATTGCTCCACGAGCTGTGATTCCATCAGTACATAACACGATCCTCGTTCAGATGCACACATAGCATGATTATCATTCAAGTGAGATTTACGTTCAGTATTTATTCTTGCTTAGTGCATTCCCCTGGTTCGGGGATTGCCTTAGATGACCTGACGGTCCCGGATTCTTGCAGGGTCAATCATACACGGAACGACTACTGAGTAGTCTCCCGGAGTAAGGATGAAAACAATGCACATTCAAGCAGACAAGCATGCGTTTCTAAGGAACATAAGCAGGGACGTTGCTCGGACCCGAAGGTAAGCCGAGAGTTGAAACTGTTAAGGGACTTAGCATGCGAGTGTCTGAATATAAGCAGTATTTCAATTCCATGTTCTAGCAAGCAATATAAGTTGGGATTATTTCCTTAGCTAGGTACGTTGGATTTATTAGCATGCAGGGGGTGAATCACCTAGCGACTAGCATAAATATTCCAGATTCTTATGTGTGCTGGCTAAGCAAAGACAAGTTCACCGTAGCCACCCACCTTAGCGATGATTCGCCTCGGTAGAGCGATACGTCTGAGCGAGCCTCTGAAAGTCCAAGCCGGATCCCTGTAGGGGCAAGTCTGGATATCCTTTGCTTCTTGATCGAGGCAAAGCAGGTCGGGACAGCTGCACGATTGCCATTTGAGATGGCAGTCCGCTTGAGCGGAACAGGGTGTTACAGTGCTCAAGGATGAGTCTATGCACCGACTCGGGATGATGCATCCGCCTCTGAAACCGTCGTGACAGGTACTCTACTTTTCAGAGAATTGCCCGCTAGAGTCTTATTCGATTCAGATGCTACGCATAGTTTCATATCTGCTAATTTTACTAATGAGCATAAATTAGCTTCTACTCCCTTAAATATGAATCTTTGCGTGAGCACACCTTCGGGAGTCGACATTCCCGCCCATGCGATCTGTAAGGATGGTTATATTTGTATCGGAGGCAGGAAGCTTTCCTTAGATGTCATTGTATTAGACATTAAGGATTACGATATTATTCTCGGGATGGATTGGTTGGGTGCTTGTCATGCAACAATTGAGTGCGTGGAGAAGCGAGTCGTATTCCGTCTACCCGGCGAGGCAGACTTTTACTATTCGTGCAGCGCTGCACCAAAGACGGCAATGATGATATCAGCAATTTCGGCTAGGCGTATGCTGCATTCGGGTTGTGAAGGGTACTTAGCTTCAGTTCGAGACACCTGACAGGAAAGTGCAAATGCAGCTCAGGCTGATGTGATAGCAGATTTCCTCGACGTGTTCCCGGACGAGCTGCCTGGAATGCCTCCTGATCGTGAGATCGAATTCAGCATCGACACATTTTCGGATGCGCGACCGATATCGAAGGCACCTTATCGAATGGCCCCAGCAGAGCTGAAGGAACTTAAGATTCAGTTACAAGATCTGTTGGATCGAGGGTACATTCGTCCAAGCGTTTCTCCTTGGGGCGCTCCGGTGCTATTCGTGAAGAAAAAGGATGGATCCATGCGGCTATGTATTGACTACCGAGAACTAAATAAGGCGACCGTGCGGAACCAGTACCCATTGCCAAGGATAGATGACTTGTTTGATCAGCTGCAAGGTGCAACAGTTTTCTCTAAAATTGATCTCAGGTCAGGGTACCACCAGTTGAAAATCAAACCAGATGATGTTCAAAAATCTGCATTCAGGACCCGATACGGACACTACGAATTTCTTGTGATGTCGTTCGGTTTGACGAACGCCCCTGCAGCTTTCATGGATCTGATGAACCGCGTGTTTCGGCCGTACGTAGACAAGTTTGTGGTCGTGTTCATCGATGACATTCTAATATATTCCAAGAACGAGGCAGAACACAAGGAACACCTAAAGATCGTGCTGCAGACATTACGAGAGCATCAGTTGTACGCTAAGCTCAGCAAGTGTGAGTTCTGGTTGAACAGCGTGGCATTTCTGGGTCATGTTGTCTCGGCAGAGGGCATCGCCGTAGACCCGAAGAAAATAGAGGCAGCGGTGGATTGGAAGCAACCTACATCAGCCAGCGAAGTACGAAGCTTTCTGGGCCTAGCGGGATACTACCGTAGGTTCGTGAAGGATTTTTCTAAACTGGCCTCGCCTTTGACTCGCCTCATCCAAAAAGGGACTGTATACAAATGGAGTGATGACTGCGAAGCCAGCTTTCGAGAACTTAAGCAGCGTCTTGTTTCAGCTCCGATCCTTGCTCTTCCAGATGGGGTAGAGGAGTTTCAGATATACAGTGATGCCTCGGGACTTGGTTTGGGATGTGTGCTCATGCAGAGGGATAAGGTAATATCGTACGCCTCCAGGCAACTGAAGCCGCACGAGAAAAACTATCCGACGCACGGCTTGGAATTGGCGGCAATTGTATTTGCACTGAAGTTGTGGAGGCATTATCTTTATGGTGTTGCTTGCAAAATCTTCACAGATTACAAGAGCCTCAAGTATCTATTCACACAACGAGAACTGAACCTCCGACAGTGGCGTTGGCTAGAACTGATTAAGGACTATGATTTGACGATCGCTTACACACCGGGCAAGGAAAACGTCGTTGCTGATGCTCTGAGTCGGAAGTACGCGGGCTCGTTATCAGTAAACAACCATTTACTTCGAGATCTTGAGGTAATGGGCATCGAGCTTCGGGTTCAGCATCAAGGAGTGCAGCTGGCATCACTCCATATTGAACCGAGCTTGCGTGATAGAATCAAATCAGCTCAAGAGGGCGATCAGTTCCTAGAGAAGGCACGCAAACTGATTTCGGCGGGGGAGACGTCTGACTTTGTGGCAGGCGAAGATGGGGTCTTACAAATGAAAGGAAGGATATGTGTTCCTAGCGACCCAGAACTCCGAAGGAAAATTATGGCGGAAGCACACTATACGAAGTATTCCTTGCATCCGGGGAGCACTAAGATGTATATGGACTTACGCAGAACCTTCTGGTGGCAAGGTATGAAGCGGGATGTGGCGACCTTTGTGTCACAGTGCATGGCCTGTCAACAGGTGAAAGCTGAACATCAGAGGCCCGACGGGGAGCTGCAGAACCTCGCTATTCCTGAGTGAAAATGGGACAAAATCACTATGGATTTCATTGTGGGATTTCCGAAGACGCCGCGGGGGCATGATGCGATTTGGGTCATAGTTGATCGTTTGACCAAATCAGCCCACTTCCTTCCTATAAAAATTACTTGGAACGTCGATCGGTTAGCACAGATTTACATAGACGAGATTGTCCGATTACACGGAGTGCCTGCCTCAATCGTCTCTGACCGTGACGGACGCTTCTTATCTCATTTTTGGACAAGCCTACAGTCTGCTTTGGGAACCAAGCTACAGTTCAGTACTGCATACCACCCCCAGACTGATGGCCAGACGGAAAGGACAAATTAGATACTTGAAGATATGTTACGGCTGTGTGCAATCGATTTGAAGACTAGTTGGGACACGCATCTCATGTTGGCGGAGTTTGCGTACAACAACAGCTACCAATCGAGCATCCAGATGGCACCGTACGAAGCACTTTATGGGCGCAAGTGTCAATCTCCAATTTGTTGGGACGAAGTCGGCGAGCGGCAAGTACTCGGGCCAGAGCTGGTAGAACAGGCAGTTTAGAAAGTTCGCTTGATTCGGGAAAGACTCCGCACGGTGCAGAGCCTACAGAAAAGTTATGCCGATGCTCATCGTAGACCTTTGGAGTTCATGGTCGGGGATCATGTATTCTTGAAAGTGACGCCGATGCGTGGGGTGATGCGTTTCGGCGTGAAGGGCAAACTGAGTCCCAGGTTTGTCGGCCCCTTCGAGATTCTGGAACGAGTGGCAGCTGTGGCATACCGGATTGCACTACCTCCCGCCTTGGCTGAAGTGCATGACGTATTTCATGTTTCTCAACTGCGGAAGTATGTGCATGATCCGAGTCATGTGGTTAGTTTCGAACAATTGGAACTGCGCACAGATTTATCATACTCAGAAGAGCCGGTGCAGATTCTGGATCGTAAGGAAAAAGTACTTCGCAACCGTACGATATCCTTGGTTCGCGTGCTGTGGCGGAACCATTCAGTTGGGGAATCAACCTGGGAGATGGAATCGGAGATGAAGGAGAAATATCCTTCGTTGTTCATTCAGTCGGAGGTAGGGCCTTGTTCTTAAGTTTCGGAACGAAACTTTTTCTTAGTGGTATATTATGTAGTACCTCAAATCCCGATCCGACCGGGATGTGCACTATATAATTGGGCTTGTGGCTAGTCCGTCAGAGTATGCTTAGATCTTCGGCATCTTATTGCCACGGACGAAATGCGATGATCCTTTCCAACTCATGAAAATGCCTCTATTGAAACGAGTCCAATAGTTTTCGTGTTTGGTTGCTTGGTTTTCTTGATTGCCGCTTTGGGATTTGATTTGGTGTTGCTTTCGAGTTGCTTGGTTTTCGCTGTTGGTTTTATTGATTGGAGCTTGAATTTTGGGGAGTTCGGCAAGGAAGGATAGGCAAGAATTCTAACTCGGTGCTCGTGCTGTTGCAGGTCCGCGTAACTGACGTTTGATCGTCGCTAGGCGGGATTCCTTGTTTCAGCAACTTTTCCCTTAACCAGTGAGTGGTTTGGTCCCTTCTTTCCTACTTCTTCACGCCAACATCTCTAATGTTTCAAACGTTCACTCGATGATGCCCGGTTGGACGCCTAGGAAATGCTTAGCCACAATGCATGCCAGCCACTAAGAAAGGAACAATGGGAATTGTAGACTAATTTTTACTATATGCTTGCACACCTTATAATTCGGGTTGGTTGGAAAGGGAATTTGGTTGTTGGTTTCGGCCTGGTGCCTCGGATAGAATTTGAATCCATGGGATATCAAATCGGAACACCGCTTTGGGAAAATATGAACTGTTGCATAAGATATATATTGCTGCTTTACTTCTTCTGTTAAATTCGATGCATTGTATGAGATATGAAATATTCATGCATTTGCATGGTCTGGGACAACTTGTGCACAAGGTTTGGCATTTCCTCGAAACGGTTTTTTGGGGCACTGGAACCGTATCGATCCGGAGGGAAATATTCGATTCGTGCTAGTCACGATGCTTAGCGGGACCTCCAGCAGGGCTTGCTACCCGGGCTGATAGGGCACGCCGCTAATGCTTGGAAAGATGTCCCTAAGGTGTCGATCATACCAATGACCGTAAAGAATGGAATACATGCTAATTATTGTCTTATGCAGATGGTAAGTATACTTGTGTTTCATTGCAGGGAAGGCGTGCATCGGTTGAGTAAGCAACCGATGTACTGGTTGGATTCGATGTTATTTTCATTTCTATCAAAACATGCAACTGATATGAATTGAATTCACTTGCTTCTTTATAGAAGTAATCTTAATGCATGCTCGCCCCTAATAAGCTAGTGTCGATTTAGTCGAGTGGGATTCATCCCGCTCACCAGTACAAGTTGAGTACTGACCCACGTTGTGGGCAACTATTTCAGGCACTCAGACGGTGCAACGCTAGTGGATAGACGAAGAGGCGTTAGGAGCACCTCTATTTTGAAGTATAGTTGAAGTCAGATCATTTTGGAGGCTTGGACTTTCAACCTATACAAGGGCATAATGTATGGGCGACGGAAACTATCTGATGGAGCGCGCCCTGCATTTTGAGTTATCTTTTCTAATGTAATTCAAGTAGCCGAGAAGGCGCATCAATGTAGGCTCTATGTAAATTACTCTGAATTATCAATGAAAAAGCATGTTTCCTTCCTGCACTTGTGTTCAATTATCTGTGAATGTGTTTTCTAAATTGTGTTTCAAAGTGGGTTCCTATAACTGCAAGTTCTTGCCTTGTACGAGCGCAACTCCAGGCTCGTACGGCATCACGCCCCAGCGAGGACGAATCGGTTCCGTGAAGGATCCAGCGAGGATGATTGACCCTTTCGGGATCGGGGCGTGACACAACCCACTCCACTCGCTAGCGACCCTTTAGTCGGACCGCCACCGACCTGTGGACGCACCATGACGGCAGCTCTACCCCGCGCGACTGCCGCCGATGGGCCTCCGTACGAAGGGACCATGCTTGACCCGCGTACGAGCTCAGGTGACAAACGCGACCATCGCGTGCAGCAGCGACACGCACGGTGCGTCCCTGTACTCCTCCACCGAACCTCCTCTCTCCCTCTCCTCCATCGGCCACCCTATCCCGCAGCTGCTACTGCTGTTGTTGTTGCCGCTGCTGCTGCTGCCAGCCGTCGGCGAACCCCGAAATTCAGCGGCACCCCCGTGCGACCCCTTCAGCGGCCTCCCCTACGCACCGCGTTAGCGCGATCCTCCGCGGAACCCGCGCGCGAGTCCAGGCAACCCGCGCGACCACCACGCGTGGCATCGCTCGCGTGTCGCGCACCCCGCACGAACTCCAGTAGTCGTATATCAGAGTAACAGCCCCCACGAAGCGCCAACGTCCGCTCCGACGCTAGACACAGGCGATTTCTTTGAATCAAAATCGGCAAGGTGCGCATGCGGCTCGGTGCCCATGCAGCCTGTGGAGAGTCTGATGTGAAGGCTAGGGGATAGGGCCTGCTTTCGGCGTTTGACAGCGATGTCTGCCTCGTGCAGTACAACGTGTCAGGAGGCTCGAGCGGCTGCTTTCGGAGTTTGGCGGCGTTGTCTGCCTCGTGCAGTGCAACGTTACTTGCGGCGCCGACGGCTCTGACACCGAATTTGGGAGATTTGGTCGGTCAGCGCTTATGCAGCCTGGAGTTTCCTCAGGCCGCATATGTGTTATTTTCTTCTATATATAGAGGACCTCCTCTTTCATTTGAAGAGAGAGAATACAGATGAAAAACCGAGAACACCAGATCATATGCGACCCCGAGTGTCTCCCTCTCACATGGTGTTTCTAGTGTTTTCGAAGGTGACTTTGAGCGTTCCAGAAGTTCTTTTATGAACTTGCTGGTTCCTGGGGGCATGCAGATCGTCTGTACGGCGAATCTTACTTTGAGCAACGGTGGTTTTGACCACCCCAGCAAGGAGTTTCTCTTCAGTTTTTTCTTTGCTTCGTTCTTTCTTATTGTAGCGTCTGTGAACTTAAAGAGAAGAACGTTTTACTTGTTGCTGCTTGTTGTAATCTTCATTTTCTTCGGAGCTAGTTTGTAACCTGTTCTTGGTTCGTGCTTCGTTGGAATCGAGAAATATCAGATGAGGAACTCTTGTGCGAATTCTGATCTCGACGACAACTTAGATTCCAGTAGAGAGCGGACCTTCGGATATTGCTAGCAGCTCTGCTATGACTCGCGTTCTACCATCTTTGATCCGTATCGGGACTAATAATATATATATATATATATATATATATATATATATATATATATATATATATATATATATATATGCAAAATTGTAAACATATGAGTAAGTATTTCTAGTTAATTAGGTAGGTATAAGTAAAGCACCTCCTGATGGCTAAAGGTTCTCTCTAATTCTCCAATAACTCTTGGTAATTAATTAATATGCATTGAAAGTTTCATGCGAAGGTGAGATATTGTTTCATTTATATTGCACGGAAGGCTCTCTCTAATTCTCTAATTTAAAGACTCCTACTCCGTCTTTGTTGACAGGTTCTCTTTGGACTCCATCCACAGAAATTTGACAATTTTGATCATTATTGACTTATACCGTGTCATCCCTCATATGCCTATATATATATATATATATATATAATGGTTCCCTAGCTCCATTCATCACTCACAGCTCCATCTAAGCCTTCAACAAAATCCCAATTACTCCCTAATCTCTTACTCTTTCTAGCAAGATATGGCATCCAAGACCGTCGAGAGCCACCGGGCAGGCGCCGAGGTGGTCTGCCACGGAGACTCCGAGTGCAGGAAGAAGTCCATCGAGCTCCTCGGAGAGATCGGCCTCCCGAAGAACCTGTTTCCTATGGTGGACATCCAGGAGTTTGGCTACAACAAGACCATAGGGTTCATGTGGCTGATCCAGAAAAAGAGTACCACTTACACCTTTGAGAAGATCAAGCGCAAAGTGTCCTACGCCACAGAGGTGACCGCATTCGTGGAGCCTCGCTCGATAAAGAAGCTGAGCGGTGTGAAGACGAAGGAGCTCCTCATATGGCTAACTGTTTCCGAGATGTTCTTTGCCAACCCTACCACCAAACACCTCACCTTCAAGACCGCCACCGGGATCTCCGACAGCTTCGAGGCCTTCGTGTTCGACCTCGAGTGAACAGATCAGTGAAATATTGCCGGTAGCATTCTTGGCAATGCCAAATCTTTCACTATCTATAAATATGAAATATGTTCTCGCATTTAGTTTCTTATAAATGCATGGAAGTGTTTTGTAATTAAGTTCAGCATTCATGTAATAAACTCTTTTTCCAATCGTATGGAAGGAGGCACTGTTAACTTCAAAGAGATGTTGCAGATAATGATTTTACTTTAATTAGTTCCGGTTGATAATAACTCTCTATCTATCACGAAAGCAAAGAAACAATTCTTCTTCCCTATTAGATCCATGAGTAGCTAGCTGAAGCTGAAATGACGTCGAGGTTCACAAACATACGTACCTTGAGCATTGCTAACTTTTAATTTAGCCTTTTTTTTTTAAGTTGAATTTAATTAACATGTGATCATTAAATCTGATTGTAAATTTAATTTTCTTTACTAAAATATGTTGAATATAATTATTCTAGAAGAATTACTTTTATTCTTAATTAGACCACGAAAGATGGGGTCCAATTTCCCTGTCCTTCTAGCACAAATTATTTTGTTTGGAAAATTTTCCAAATTTCTTTCTTTCTGGCCTATTTATTTAAACTTATTTTCGTCATACAAAATTTTCTATAGATTAGCAGTTGTAAATCTTAGTTTCTTTTAACTTTTATATTTTACTCAAAAAATTATATTACAAAACATTTTTTTACCGCCTTTCTTATTGATCCCTTCCCTTCTTCAACATTCATGTGCAGCGTCTCACTAGTGCATGAACAATTGAAGGTGTCAAATGGGTTAGACTGTCCGAAGCCCGTTACGAGTCCGGTTCGATCAAATCTAGGCTGGACCAGTTCGGATCTGGTCAACGGACCAACCCGGCCCAACATATATAGACCTGTATTTGGACTGAGGTTCAAAAGGAGGCCCGAAAGTCCGGTCCGGTTGAAAACCCAACTGGGTTTTCCATTGACGACCCATTCATCCCATCTTGGTCGGTGACCGGTTCAAGCCCCGTCCAAGCCTGGGTTTAAACAGGTGACTCCAACACCCGCGAGACCCATTACTACGACCCATTACTACTTTTATTAATTTTAGGGAAGTAATTTACTAAAAAATTATCCTCCAATATATCCATTATTTAAAACATTAATGGTAGTATTTTAGCAACAACAGAAAAAACTCCCAAAAGTCATATTAACATAATGGATGTGTTTTTACCAAAATATTCCAAAATATATCAACTTTTCACCTTTTTGAAGGGAATTTTGGTTATTTTGTTAAAAATAACCAAAATACCTCTATAACAGCTATATTCTAAGGATATTGGAGTAATTTGACAATCGAAAATTCCTATGTACTAGGGAATAATTCTTCCAAATTTATCAAAACAAATTTCTTCCCTCTTTTACAATAATTACAAGTAAGCTAGTGAAGTAGCAACTTTCTGGAGACTAAAATGCAAGAAAAATCGCAAAATGTTTGAAAATTTTGGAGGCTTCAACTTGATCAACCACCACAAAGTTGCGATAATTCTACATCCGACTTTAAAAAAAATCAAGTTGAGATTTAAATTTTTTATTATTATAAAATTAATTATTTTGATATTAAATTTTGAATAGTTACTTTTCTTCCCTCTCTTTTTATTATTTAGTTGTTGAAATTTTCTTCCCGCTTTTTTATTTTTTTAATACTAATACATAATATTAACTTAACATATGATACACATCTACTAACTTACCCCATAATATAATATATGCTACACTAAATATTATACATATAGTATATTAAAATACTAATAGCAATTAGGAGCATATATATATATATATATATATATATATATATAACTGCCAAACTGTCGCTAAAATCCTGTCCGCTGTCGCTGAAGACTGTTGTTGATGCTGATACACTGCTGTTTTAGTGACAGTTTTTTGCAATTGTTGTCAAAGCCGTCACTAAAGCTCCTGATACGCTGCTGATACTGCTGCTGTTTCAGCGACAGTTTTCTACAACTGTCGCCAACTGATGTCGCTGTTTCTCCTGCTGCTGCTGCTGTGTTACTGCTGCTGTGACGGTTGTTGTTGCGACATTTTCCGCTGTCGCTGAAGCTCCTGATCTATAATATATATAACATGATATATATATATATATATATATATATATATATATATATATATATATATATATATATATATATATATATATATATATATATAACACATAAATATATTTACTAAATATACACATATAATTACTACTAATGAATATACATACACCAATACTTATATATGTACATAATAACTATATGTAACATAACACACATACATAGTAATATATATATATATATATATATATATATATATATATATATATATATATATATATATATATATATATATATATATATATATATATATATATATAACAACATCTAAATATCTATTTAACATATACATATCTATACATACTACCATATATAAATATATCTATATGTAGAAGAATAGTTACATACAATATATACACATATAGTATATATATAGATACATAGATCTAAGACACAATATTACATAAATATAATGTATATTCACCACCATATACATATATACATAACAATCACATATATATATACAATAATTAGTAGATCTTACATATGTAGAATAATAACTACATAAATATACAACACATATATATAATAGATATATAGATCTATGATATTTAATTACACAATACCAAGAATACAAGAGAAAATAGATCTACAATTAAATTGTACACACATAAAATGTATCACCCTGCATCCCACTAGATCTAGGATACGCATGCGACACGAGTCCACCACACATCCAAACGTACTCCGAATGACATGAACAAGTTATATATATTATTTATGAACAATACGAAGAGTCAAATACAAATCTACGTGTCCGTGTCAAAATGTGACATGCTCAAAGTCCCGTATCGGAGAAAAAATCTCCAAATCAACACGTATCACCAAATTGATGGGATACGACCTACACGTACCCAATTGTGGACACGACACTAGCCCCAAACACACAAGTACATGTCAAATTGATCTATATGACCAATTGATACACACAACAAATGTCAATATCGGAATTTCCCTAAAATTGACACAAAAAGTATCATAACTTTCTCAATATGCCTCTTATGAACACAAAACCAAATCATATGGGTAGCCTATGCATATGGGTTAATTTCTCATGGTTAAATCTCAGATTTAGAACCTAAATTAAGGATAAAAACTAAATTGTACCTATTGGGAGATGAATTTCCAATGAAACCTCAAAAATTGGTGAAATTGGCTTTCAACTTATAGATCCTTGCTCCTCTTTGTAGATCCTTATTTTCTCCTTCTAGATCCTTGCTCTTCTAGCCTTCAATGATGATTTGGGAAGGAATTGGGATAAAATTTGGTAGAGATTTGGTAGAATTTGGTTGAGAGAAATTTTAGATCTAGATTTGGAATAAAAAAAATGAAGAGAGAGAGTTTGCATCCCCTTTATATAGGTCTCACTTGCCCCCTCCCTCAAGCTACTATATAAAGTCTAAAATACCCCTTGGGGCCTCTTATGAAAAAATTAATTAAGGAGGGAAGGTTCTAGTCTAATGAGTTTAACTTAATAAATCGTCCTCCTAATAAATGGGCTTCTAATTATTTGGCTCAAATCTAAGCAAAATTAAATGTTGGGTCCATGGATCTATTCTAAACTAGTTAGTCCGCTAACACAAGTCCAAATAAATCTAACATGCTAACAATAAATAAATAATACAATAAATAAATATTTAACATGCATAATATTTAATTAATTATGAAATGACCAAAATATCCTTTCCTAGAAAATGTGGTAGTGACATAATCTATATACACGTTCCATGATTTTTTGAGTTTAATTATTTTATTTGAAATGTTTCTTTATTCTATATGGTTGGTTTTGACTATTGCTTGTTATTGATCCTAAGTAAGAAATGGACTTAGTAACCAGACTGTGCTAGACCTGGCTATGTGCTAGAACTGACTATATGCATAATATGATTATATGTTGTAGTAGACCATGTGGCAACCCAAAGTGAACTCAGATTAGTAGATTAACTTATCCTTGTTCGTCGAATAGAGTGAGGGGCGTAGTTCTTGTAACGCCCCACAACCGCTCAGAGCGTTACGCTGAGTCGGATTGAATGAAACAAATGCTGGTTCCATTTGATTTGTTAGATTTTGGGAAGAAGTATTGATTGAGTTGTTTCATTTGCAGATGGCTAGCGGGTTCGATGGAAATCAGGTGTTTGTTCAGAGCAATACTGAGATAGCTGAGTTAGAATGATAATGACATCTTCCTTAGTCTGATCGGTCGGATGATTTGTAGAGCACGGTCTGCTCGCACGGTCATACCAGTTGAGTACATTGCGCTTGCATCGGACCACGGGCTCAAGGGATTGGCCGTATCAGCAGGACCGGATGCTTAACGGGATCAAACATTGTGAGTGGGCTTTTTCCCTTCTCCTCTACTCCTTCATGCCTAATAATATGGAAACACGTAAAAGGCTTGAAACACTTGGGCTGAAACATTGGAAATCACTACATTGAGGCGTGCATAGAGTGTACTCCATTAGCTTGGTAGGATTGTGGCTTGATTTGGTTTGTGCGTTGGATAGTTGAAGCTAGAGTTGGAATATTACATTTGAGGCAGTTGGTTGAATACTTGGGATTATGCTTGGACAGCTGGAATGATGCATTGAGTCATTGGGAACATTAAGATTTGGGCGAGCGAGCGTGCATCCGTGCACGGGTATCACTTGGTCGCTTTGTCTTACAAAGCGAGCAGTTGTGGTTCGAAACCGAACAACTGCATCGGCGAGGGTGTTGTGCCGCTTGATGGGGCATCGTGCCACGAATGGGGCATTGTTCCACTGAAACGGCATTGTGCCATGGGTTAGCTTTGAGCATGGGTGTTGCACCATTGGAAATACTGTGTTGAGAAGAGACATTGTGCCTATGGGAATAACTTGTGAATGGTGCCTTGGGCTATATGTTGGAAGAATGGTTATGGATGTGTTGGTTGGATTATTGGTGGAACGAGTCTAGGATCGCTTGGTGGGGCGAGAATGTTCGATCCTCTCGTCATACCTACTTGGTGTCTGCATGTCACGGACAACCTGTATTGCACAGGGTTTGGTCTCCTCGAATGGGTACTCCGGGGCACCGGGACCGTTCGGCCATGGAGGAGACAATTTGGGTAACGCGTCTTGGACGCGGTGCCAGCGGTTGGAATCGATCCAGGTGGGTTAGCTACTTAGCGCTATTTCGAGGAGAACCGCATTTGATCAGTCCGATCAAAGTCCTTTATGGCTTGGCCAGTGACTTCATATAGTATAGTGTTGGCTTGCTTTTCTTTTGTTGGTTTGACTTTCGTGTAGGCGCGGCCACCTTGCCTCGGCAAGAGTGTGCACTGTGAGATTTGGATTGTAAGTGTTGGTTGAGGATGGATATTGAGGCTTGGTTGATGGTTCGACATGTTATCGTGTTGCTTGGACTTGAGCAGGACGGTTTGCATGCTAGTTTCCCTCGAGTTGCTTATATATTTGCTTGTCGTTTGGTTTGAGTTGAGTGCTTGCATGCTTAAACTGCTTTACAGCTTTCCTTAACATGTCATCCCTATGCCATGAAATGAATATAGGATTCAACTAGAAAGATCACCATATAACTGTTTGCATTCACTATTTTTACTTAGTGTCGGCTTAGGCGAGTGGGTTACCCCGCTCACCAGTACGGTTGTGTACTGACCCACGTTTGTGGGTATTATTTCAGGTACGCAGGCGTAGTGGCGCTGCTTGGATATACGGAACATGATGTATGAACTGTAAGTACCTTTGTGGGCTAGAGAAAAGAGCAAGAGTATTTCATCGCCTTCGTGGCATCGCCTTCGTGGCCTTGTCTTCGATGAGGCATTTCATTTGACCCTATCGTGAGCTTCACTGCGTATTACTCTGATTGTGTGCTTGGTACACAATACTTGACTTCCGCTGTAACTTGGTTGTTTCAATGATAACATTTGGTGTTTGACAACATCGCCTTGTACGAGCGCAACTCCAGGCTCGTACGGCATCACGTCTCGATGAGAACGATGGTCCTGCGGGAGAGCTGTAAACGTGGTGATTCACGTTCAGCGGGAACTATCGAGCTTGCGGGAGATTGGGGCATGACAAATTGGTATCAGAGCGCCTGGTTTATTTTTTCGGACTTGGTCCTTCGCTTCATCACAAACTCTAAATAGCTTCCGCGTGTCGTTTAGCTCTTGGCTCTACTCGATGCCGCATTGGATATTTCATGCAATAAGTCTATTTATTGCTGGTTGTGGCTGCATTTTATTCTTGGTTGCGTTGCCTTGGTTGGTTTTCGTAGGATCGCTTAGCCTCGTTAGGCGTTGTTGCATTCGTGCAGCAAGTTGGTTAGCGTTGTTGCATTGTAACAAGTTGTGGGCTTTCGTTGGGTTGGCTTGTCGTTCAGGAGATTCTGATTGCCTCAATGAATCAGTTGGTTGGCTAACGAGATTTGGCTATGCGGCATGTTGTGCGTAGAAATATTCGATGAGAATGAATCGTTGCACGAGTCGCTCGTGTAGCGATTGTGTTGGATATAAGTTAGAATTTCGGCTGTGGCGCATCGGTTGGGCATGTTTGGGTTTGTCTTGGAAATATCAGGATAGTTTGCACGAGTTGCTCGTACGACAAATGTGTGAGACAGTTGGGTATTGGGTTGGATCACTTGGAAGAGAGATCGTTGCACGAGTTGCTCGTATTGCGAATGTATCAGACGGTTTGAGAATAGCTGCAAGCATTGAGAATGGAACATAGCACGAGTTGCATAATAAGATTGATGGAAATATTTAGATAATTCAAGCATTGCCTGAGTTTTGTGTCAGACTTGAGTTGGGAAAGGCATGATCACACATTTTGGAGGGTTCGGACGGATCTTGGATCCAGTGCAAGGAAATCGTAATGCGAGTAGCGACTTGATTCGGAGTGGTATATGGGATACCACATATTGAGCAAGGAATTGAAATATTTTGGTTGGACATCAATGGGAATTGCCTGAACGAACTCGGATATTTGGGAATACAAGTTGGTTGGTGCAAGTCGGCTGAGTTGGAAAGAATAAAAATGAAGCAGGTGAATATTGAGTTGAGTATATCGAGAACGGACTTGTGCAAATGGAAGTATCGTTGGGCTTAAGAGATGGACGAGATCGGAACGAACAGTTGGGATACGCTTGAACGAGCGATGGATGAATCGAATGATAGCGAGCACGGACTATGATTTTGGGCAACACATTTGAGATGTTGGTTGAGCAATGAAACACGATCTTGGTTTGGAGGGACAATGCGATGGACTTGAACGGTCTGGAAGGATTTTGGATATTGCTGCTCGAGAAGTTGACTCAGGTTTAGCGGAAGTAGAATTTTGGGCAAGCTAGTGCAACAATGGTAGACGGATTCTCCGAAAGATGTGGACGGATTGAGGCAACAACTAAAGGCAAGAATTTGTGGCGGACAGACTTTTGAAGATAGCTAAACTTGGGAGCAACGTCGGAGCAAATCACTATGCGGTTTGAGCAAGTTGGACGTGCATTGTAGAATGCGGCAAGGGGATAAGAATTGGAGCAAGTCTTGAGTTTCGGAAATCATTGCAGTGGTAGTGCGAGAAGACGAACATGGCAGTTCAAAAAATTTGATGGATTCAGGGCATAACGGCGGATTGATGGAAGACGGTTTCAAACGAGCACAGTTCTCGAATTGTGGCTCGGATAGATAGCAAGACTCTAGGTGGTTAAGCGGCATTGGTTGACAGATCAGCAGAGGTAGTGCATGAGTTCTCGGATTCGGAAGTTCGCTCGGATGGAATGGTTAGATTTTGATTCGAATTTACAGATGAGATATAGCATGGTTCATAGTAACTGTCCATCGTGATGATTACAATTATCGAGCGTAGCTTCGGGACAACTGACCCTAGTGACTTGCCCGTAGATCAAAGATTGAATATGGTTGACCCATAGAACGACCCTTGAGGCGGCGTATTTGGGAATGCGTCGAGGGCAGATGTGAGCAATATGATTTGGCTTATTGACTGAGAGTTGGATTTGAGAGATCCTTGAGATAGCCTTCAGCTGAAGATGCAGCCGAAAGATCGAAGCGATGGTGGGATTGGCCTAAGTCAACTGATGAGATTCAGAGTCACAGATTTTTGTAGATGGCATCGCCTCTGACTCATCGTGCTCTGGAAGGGAATAGCATTTATATGAATGGACGACTGTGGCGGCTCGTTCAAATCAAATCTTTGCGAATACTGGAAGGGACAGATGTGCCTCAGATTTACAAGATGCATCAGAACTTAGTCTGGGAAGCGTGCTCATTCGGAAGGCGAAGGTGATATTCTATGCTTCGAGGCAGTAGAAGCAGCGCGAAGAACTATTCCATGCGCAACCTAGGAATTGTGGCGAGTGTGTCCACGTTGAAATCGTGGCAACATTATCCCTTTGGCGTGGCGGCGAGATCTTCGTGGATCACACGAACCTCAATATAGATGTTCACCCAGCGAGGTATTGAGATTTGATGGAAGAGATGTTTGGTTGAGCTGATCTAACCAAAGTTTGATATTTGGGTAAGTCGCCTAGCTGGGGTAGTATCAGTTGAGTTGATCGTTCGGTGCATGAGATATATTTGGAGATGTTGCTAGTGCGGATTCGAATTGAGTTGGAACAAGAACTGATTGAGTCGGTGAAAAATCATCATATTGAGAATAGTGCTCAAGCGAACATGTTGGAATGGAAATCAGGATTGGTTCGATTTGGGAGTGAAGCTAATGGATGCCTCGGACATAAAGATACCCTTGTAACTTGTTCAAATTTGCTATCGCAAAGCTCGGCTGAAATACATATATTTTAGGGACGCCTTAAATATGTGTATCGATCCAAAACTAAGCGATACGAAGAATTCGTATTGAGCTGCAAGGAGGATGTGGGAATATAGAATTTGTACGAGCATTCAGCAGTGCGAGATGTTGAGTTAGAATCGTGAATATGTGAGTTGCATAGAGCAGATCCATAAAATTGGATAGTGGCATGTGATAGGAATGAGTACCAGCACGGTTCGTGGACGAACCTGATTCTAAGTGGTATATTATGTAACGCCCCGCAACCGCTCGGAGCGTTACGCTGAGTCGGATTGAATGAAACAAATGCTGGTTCCATTTGATTTGTTAGATTTTGGAAAGAAGTATTGATTGAGTTGTTTTATGTGCAGATGGCTAGCGGGTTCGATGGAAATCAGGTTTTTGTTCAGAGCAATACTGAGATAGCTGAGTTGGAATGATAATGCCATCTTCCTTAGTCTGATCGGTCGGATGATTTGTAGAGCACGGTCTGCTCGCACGGTCATACCAGTTGAGTAGATTACGCTTGCATCGGACCACGGGTTCAAGGGATTGGCCGTATCGGCAGGACAGGATGCTTAACGGGATCAAACATTGTGAGTGGGCTCTTTCCCTTCTCCTCTACTCCTTCATGCCTAATAATATGGAAACACGTAAAAGGCTTGAAACACTTGGGCTGAAACATTGGGAATCACTACACTGAGGCGTGCATAGAGTGTACGCCATTAGCTTGGTAGGATTGTGGCTTGATTTGGTTTGTGCGTTGGATAGTTGGAGCTAGAGTTGGAATATTACATTTGAGACAGTTGGTTGAATACTTGGGATTATGCTTGGACAGCTGGAATGATGCATTGAGTCATTGGGAACATTGAGATTTGGGCGAGCGAGCGTGCATCCGTGTACGGGTATCACTTGGTCGCTTTGTCTTACAAAGCGAGCAGTTGTGGTTCGAAACCGAACAACTGCATCGGCGAGGGTGTTGTGCCGCTTGATGGGGCATCGTGCCACGAATGGGGCATTGTTCCACTGAAACGGCATTGTGCCATGGGTTAGCTTTGAGCATGGGTGTTGCACCATTGGAAATACTGTGTTGAGAAGAGGCATTGTGCCTATGGGAATAACTTGTGAATGGTGCCTTGGTGTCACGCCCCAGTCCCAAAATGCCGAGGGACTGGAGAAGCGTGGCAATGGCCAGCAGCACGCACCGATGGACAACCCAATTTAATGGATCCATCAGGGCATGCTTAAGCTGTAGTCTAGCAGGAAATAGAGCATTTGTTACAAGTCTCAGGTTATTCTAATCTCATCCACAACAGATATCACAGATTAATAGACAGAGTAATGTAATTAGAAATAACTGTCAAATCTCAATAAATTCCTCGGGAAACAAATCCGAGAATATGTCTGGTACAAACATGCAAATAGACAGGAAATAAATAACTGGAAATAGAAACAGAGATAACTGACTCTATACAGCCAATGCTCAGGAGTAGTCCTTTGGTGCGATCTCGTCCTCATGTCCTGGTACAGCTCCTGGAAGTGGTCCTGTACGGTGTAGCTCTGGGTGGTTCTCTTCGGCTATACCTGGGGACATAGTCCATTCCAGGTCCTCAGGGGACATAACAAGGTACAGAAAATACAAGCCAAAATAAATGCAGTGTAGGAATTAAATAAGCAATAGGGCAAACTATGTAACCAGCTAAGTGAGATGCAATATGAGAGCAGCACGAGAACTCAGGCTGAAACTACTACAAGCTCTGTGTCGGGGAGCCGGTAGCAGTGATATCATGTAGTTGTCTAGCTCAATGGGAGACTACGACGCCGGCATAATATAAAATCAACCTGTAGCCTGTGTGTCTCTCCCCACCCAATGTAATCACGCATATCATGACCATAACGTCTCATGTCCATGTCAGCGGGATCATAGCTAATGCAGCAAGTCATAATGTCTATAAAATATCACTGTCAAGTCCTGTAACCTATACAGAATCACCATGAATGTCTCAGGAAGACTCTGTCTCATGAATAGTGTCAAGTGTCCTGGGTTCTGGAGTACTTGATAAGACAAGTACGAGCATTATCGGGTCTCGATAACCATGCCTATGTGACGTTACACAACTCCGCGTACGGAGTTGGCACCCGACTGTGATCGGACACTAAGCACGTCACCCGTTTCCTAGGTTAAGCAGTTTGGAACAAGTTACATTTAATGAAATCAAGTAAGCTACTATGTCAAGAATTACTGAGATTTAGCAAGCTTTACTTGCCCACTAATGCATAATTAAGTCCAGAAAATAAATAGCAAGCTGCAGGGTTTGGCAAGGTACACTTGCCTGTGGTTCCGGTTCCAGTTGCGGTTCTGACTTCAGCTGAAATTGCAGGCGGTACTCCGATTGCTGAAACAAATATCACCATCAGATCCAGAAAATATCAATCAGCTAGAAACACCTGTCCTTGGGTCCAATTTGGAGACAAGGGCAGAAACGGCAGTTTCGGGCCAAAACGGGGTCCACCGTTGGGCCCGCTTTGCACCGAAAAATGCGTCAGGGTCAACGGTCTCCAAATTCACCAAACTCAGTGTCAACAGGTCAGAAACGCTGATACGAACCCAACGGAACTTTCAAAATTGAATTCCGATGAGTCGATCACAAAATCGCCCGTCGAGCGGGGCCTGTGGGGCCCACGACACGCGATTTCGTCAACGTTCTCAGAATCGAACCAAACTTGACCCACAGGACCAGCATATCGCTACGAGTCTGATGGCGCAAGTTTCGTCTCGATCCGACGTGTGTACACAAAGTTAGGGTGAATTGCAGAAAAGGGGGATACGGGGCGATGTCCGCGGATACGCGTTGATTCCGGTGTGCACGCACACCCAAATCAGCTTCCGCAAAATCCCACACGTCCGTATTGACGAGGCGCACGTATCTGTGAAGACCGCACGCGACCAAGTCGTCCCGTTTGGTGGGGCGTACTCAATTCCGGGGTGAATCGGGGTCTGGGTTTTTCCTGTTTTTGGATCGCGGTGTGCGATCACCACAGGACGCGATGCCCCGAACGGTTTGTCCGGACACCGAGAGGGTCATACAGGCTTCGCAACGCAATTTGCGGAAACGAAAACGGAGCTACGAGCAAAAAGTTACATGCACCTGAAGGGACCCGAGAAACCGGGGTCAAAATCGTGTCCGACACGACACAGGACACTGTGTCCTGTGTCCGACACAGTTAAAGGAATTAGGGTTAGGGTTTGGCTTGCCGGCGACTGGGACGGTGGCTGGGCGGCCGGCGGCTGAGGCAACGGCGGAGGGGGCCGGAGGCGACCGGGGAGGGGACGGCCGGGGCTCGCGGCGGCGCTGGGGGCGGCGCGGCGGCGCGGGGACGGCTCGAGCCGCTGCTGTGCTCGCTGCGGCTGCCGGCGGCGCTCGCCGGAGGAGAAGGGGAGGGGAGGAAGAGGGCGGCTGCAGCGGCGGCGTCCGGCGGGCTGGGCGGCGGCGCGTGGTGGCTGTCCGGTGGTGGCGGAGAGGAGTCGAGGGATCGAAGGAGGAGGGAGGGCTTTATAAAGGGGTGGCCGGAGTTGTCGTGGCCGAGGATGGCGGGAAGGTGGCGGTGGACGTGGGGCGTGGGCGGCCGGAGCGGGCGGAGGACGCGGCGGATCCGGCGGAAGAATCGGGACAGAGGCGTGGGTGAAGGCGGGTCGGGCTAGCGGGCGGGTCTGACCGACCCGACCCGACCCGCTAGCGGCGCGGGCTGGGCCGAGGGAATGGGCCGGGTCTGTTGGGCCGGGCTGGGCCGGCCCAACGGGCTGGGTAAAAATAATAATAATAATAAATAAATAATTAATTAAATAAATACTTTTTAGGCATTTAAAAATAGGTCCGGGGCCCAATAAATTCCAGAAAAATTGCCCTAAGTCCAGTTTTTCATTTTACATCCAAAAATATTATTTTCATAATATTTTAATACTATTTAATATCAATTAAAAATTATTTAAATATTAAAACCCTGTTTTTAATTTACCGAAAAATCCCAGAAAATTCCAGAAAATTGTGAAAAATCCAGTTTTTAAAAATTTAAAAATTCAGGGGGTTTACACTTGGGCTATATGTTGGAAGAATGGTTATGGATGTGTTGGTTGGATTATTGGTGGAACGAGTCTAGGATCGCTTGGTGGGGCGAGAATGTTCGATCCTCTCGTCATACCTACTTGGTGTCTGCATGTCACGGACAACCTGTATTGCACATGGTTTGGTCTCCTCGAACGGGTACTCCGGGGCACCGGGACCATTCGGCCATGGAGGAGACAATTTGGGTAACGCATCTTGGGCGCGGTGCCAGCGGTTGGAATCGATCCAGGTGGGTTAGCTACTTAGCGCTGTTTCGAGGAGAACCGCATTTGATCAGTCCGATCAAAGTCCTTTATAGCTTGGCCAGTGACTTCATATAGTATAGTGTTGGCTTGCTTTTCTTTTGTTGGTTTGGCTTTCGTGTAGGCGCGGCCACCTTGCCTCGGCAAGAGTGTGCACTGTGAGATTTGGATTGTAAGTGTTGGTTGAGGATGGATATTGAGGCTTGGTTGATGGTTCGACATGTTATCGTGTTGCTTGGACTTGAGTAGGACGGTTTGCATGCTAGTTTCCCTCGAGTTGCTTATATATTTGCTTGTCGTTTGGTTTGAGTTGAGTGCTTGCATGCTTAAACTGCTTTACAGCTTTCCTTAACATGTCATCCCTATGCCATGAAATGAATATAGGATTCAACTAGAAAGATCACCATATAACTGTTTGCATTCACTATTTTTACTTAGTGTCGGCTTAGGCGAGTGGGTTACCCCGCTCACCAGTACGGTTGTGTACTGACCCACGTTTTTGGGCATTATTTCAGGTACGCAGGCGTAGTGGCGCTGCTTGGATATACGGGACATGATGTATGAACTGTAAGTACCTTTGTGGGCTAGAGAAAAGAGCAAGAGTATTTCATCGCCTTCGTGGCATCGCCTTCGTGGCCTTGTCTTCGATGAGGCATTTCATTTGACCCTATCGTGAGCTTCACTGCGTATTACTCTGATTGTGTGCTTGGTACACAATACTTGACTTTAGCTGCAACTTGGTTGTTTCAATGATAACATTTGGTGTTTGACAACATCGTCTTGTACGAGCGCAACTCCAGGCTCGTACGGCATCACGTCTCGATGAGAACGATGGTCCTGCGGGAGAGTTGTAAACGTGGTAATTCACGTTCAGCGGGGACTATCGAGCTTGCGGGAGATTGGGGCGTGACAGTTCTGCTCGGGAGACGATCTGCAATCCTGGTCCTTGTTTGGTTTAAGGATTGTGGATCTACTCCAGAGTGATTCAAACTTTTTTTTTTACTCACGTTCAGCGGCAAAAATTATTAATTCAAGGATTTCATCAAGATTGGATTTCTAATTTATTGGTAATCCGTGTACCTAATTTGAGGAGATTATATTTGGACCAAGTGTCCCCATGTGATAAGACTCATATGACCAACTGTAAGTTTGATGATTGGATTTGAATACTGTATCCATGCTAATACCATTATTGCTTGATACTTGTTTATGATTTAATGTGCGCCGATGTACGACACATCATATCACGTGTTAAGTGATTATATTTGGGTTGTGTATCGAGAATGCCTTCAAATTCCTGGATACTTGATATTATAAATATATACATTATTTCTCCAGCACGGACATAATAAGCAAGTCAACTACCAAAGCGTGGCTAGGATATTGATTGTATGAATATTGCATACACGCTCGGGTGAATCCAGATTTGACTTCCATGGATTCGTACCTAGCATGCCCGTACTTTGTACAACATATTAAGAAAATTCTCATGAGACCACGTCTTGAGATTTCAACAACAACATAGGGTTAATTAGGTAACTAAAAGTGGTAGTAATCTTGGGATGGAACGGTATCCCGAGATCATGACAACGAACATTCCCACAAAGATTCATTCCAAGTGCGTTGTGGGCTGGCCACCACAGATACCGTATATCATCTTCCTTAGTGGAGTCCAATATCTGACTATTATAATGTCGAGCCACTGTTTTAATATAGGAACACTGGAACCGCTAATACCATATTTTTAGCGCAGTGGCCCTACGGGGGACTGGTGCATCCTGCAAGTGATTATTTTATTATATTGGTTCGGTTAGCTCATGTTCAGTAATGGCGTGATCTGAGGATACTTATTATACATTATTTTTGAGATAACTCAGACTCCACATAACAAGTCGTAGGATTGATCGGTCGATTAAATGAGTATGTGCTGGTAGTCTAGGGACATGAACTATTGTGGTGCGACCGTTTAACCCATGTCCTTGTTTGGTTTTAGGGTTGCACCAATGTGTCACAATAGGTCATGTACCGAAGCTGCATATTATACCTATATCTTAGCTTGTATTATGGCTTGTGTGTCTTGGATTATATTGATGTGTTATATCTTCGTCGTGTTCATAATTGGTTAGTCGTACACTATCTCGGAGTAGTACGTCACCTCTTGTTCTTCTTTGGTTGTAGGAGTGTCCTACTGCTCCGATGAAAGATCATACGCCTGCAGTTATGGCAAGGATTATCCTATTTTATGTACTTGTTGGTTTTTTCTTCATTCACTTGTGCTCCTTTGTGGTACTTGCTATCGGGGCCTGACCCCGCTGGTTTTGTTTGTCTAGGTTTAGTAGCAGAGCCCGAGGATCCTGTCATATATCTGTCCGATGGCGCACACCAGGATGTCCGCTGAGAAACTTGAGTGGGTTTCTTCTTCCCCACTATGAGTATCATTTTGTTTTACCTTTTTGGCGCTTAGCCGACGACACTTGTTAGCCGGTTTATCTGGACATTAGTTCCTCTATATGATTGTATATTATTCAGACCGCGGCTGACTTACAGTCATGTACTCTTGACAATGCACTAGTGTACCATCCTGTATAACTAGTTTTATGATCATTCTGATAGAGCGTCAGGGACGCCTAATTGCTTTATCTTACACGTCCATCATTATTGTTTCTTGGTTGATGATTGAGACATATATGTTCTTGATCCTAGGTGACTTGATTGTAGCATGCACCCCCTTGTCTCTTGACAACCTTAGCACATTGTGGCTTACTTCGGTATTCTGCAATGTGTGGTTGGCTGAGTCACTCCCCCGCTCTCTAGTATTCTGGTTCTGGGACGTGACAATATATTCATATTAATTTCTACAAACTTGTCAATGTCCAAAATCAATTAATTCCGTTTTTATTCACCTAGGTGTGTATTATTCGAGGTCGAATCAGCTATCCGACTAATACTGTCCGATCCCTATCCCCCTTGTATGACATGTGGGTCACATCGAGTATCATGATCATGATCATCATCTCGATTTATATATTCATATTAATTTCTACAAACTTGTAAATATCCAAAATCAATTAATTTCGCTTTTATTGACCCAGGTGTGTATTATTTAGGACCGGATTAGCTGTCCGGCTAATACTGTCTGGTCCATGTCCTCCTTGTATGACATGTGGGCCCCATCGAGTAAATAATTAATAAAAAATTAAAAGCACATGCAAATATGAGGGGGATAGGAACCGGACAGTATTAGCCGGACAGCTGATGCTGGCCTTTATCACCAACCACAATATAACCTGCCATTAATTGAGCTCGCACCAGTCCGAGAGAATGGCAGTGTGCTCTTGACTCACCAGTCCGAGAAAATGCAGTGTGCGCTCTCTCTCTCTCTCTCTCTCTCTCTCCGAGCTAATGAAAACACTTGGACCTATGCCTATATATATTCGTTGGTCCATCCCGAGTTCTCTTCATCCAACCATCCTTAAACCTCACAAAGAATATGGCATCTCAGTTCATCGATAACCTCAGGGAGGGCGCCGAGGTGGGATGCCCTCTGCAAGAGGAAATTGGTCGAACTCCTCGGCCTACCGAAGGGTCTGTTCAATCTGGAGGACATCCAGGAGTTTGGCTACAACAAGGCGACCGGGTTCATGTGGACTTCGAGAAGATCAAGTGCAAAGTGTCGTATGCCGCTGAGGTGACGGCAATCGCGGAGCCTCGTAAGATGAGGAAGATTACCGGCGTGAAGACCAGGGAGCTTCTCCTGTGGCTCTCTGTCGTCGAGATGTACTTTCAGAATGCGACGTCGGAGAAGCTCACCTTCATGACTGGCACGGGACTGTCCGATAGCTTCGAAGCATCCGCATTCGATATGGAGCAGTAGTAAAAATTAACGAAGAGAATGGAGACATGCAAGTACTAGTAAAAATCAAGAAAGGAAAAATAGACCACACATATATTGTTATCTCAGCATTACGTGCTATAATCAAGTCAGAATAATAAAGTCTTGTAAAACTTGTTTACTTGGTAACACTTTACTTCTGGAGTCTTGACCTCCAAATGTTGCACAAAGCCATCTCTGTTCCCTATAAACAAATTGAATAGATAGAATGAAAGAACTACTAATGATCATCATTTTTTTTAATCTATTCTCTAATGATCATCAGCCATCCACCCCCACCCATCCGCCCCCAGTAACTGATTCTATGTGAGATAATTTACATGACAGGCCTTCCCCCCCTGCACAAGAACTCCTTATTTTCGTTGTAAGAAGAAAAAATATGAGAGCCAATTTCCGAGACTCCATCTTCCTCCAGAAAAAGGCTCTTGATGCCTCACTTTAATTAGTCCAGAGCAGCTCAAATTCAGCAAGAAGTGAACACTAAATATCTTTCAGTCACTTCCTCCTGATTCATTTCATGATGACGAACTATCGTCGTCAGAATTGTCATTTAATGTTGGCTCATAGCGATGAACTGGTAGAGGAGCATTTGCCGACATCCTGAAGGACCTTGCAGACCCCATCATTGCCCTCTCGTGCAACCTTCCAACATCCTTGCATACGTAGTCTAGGACCGATAAGAAATCCCTCACCACCATGAATATCCTAAGAGGGTGGGCTTCCTCCTTTGCCGTATCACCATGGAAGTACTCGGTGATCTCTTTTACTAGGCTCATCGCTTTCCTTTCCCCAGCCTTGACAAGATTGATCTCTTCTTCCGCCTCCCTCAGGAAGAGCTTCATTGATTGGAAGAACTTCAGACCTTGCTCGCATGATCTCTCAAGCTGCAACACCGACCTTATCTTCTCGAGTCCCGATTCTAGCTTTTTAACGTAACTGTGGAGGACGTCTGAGTCCATTCCGGCTGCCTTCTTGACATTCCCAAGCTCACTACTAAGCCCAGCCAACACTTTTAATCCTTGATTCTTGAAGGCCTCTTCCTTGGCTTTGTTAGGAGGGTCTTCAGTTGCGGTATTGGAGCCCGACCCTTCTGACCGAATGATCTCTTGGACAACAAAGTGGAGGAGAGTTGTCTTTCCATCGGTCCCCTTCACGTCTGCAAGCTTGAGGAGTGTGTCAAGCTTGAAGGCTTTTGCTTGACCTCGATTTGTGCCAACATTCATCCGGTTTCCAGTCCTGAGAACAGCTTCAAGGAGCTTTAAGAACAGTCTGCTGCTGCTTAGGTCTTCGCAAGCTGCCTGGTTAACAGTGGAGTATAAATGTCAAACCTCTCTTGCATAGCTTCTTTTTTTCTTATGGCTATGTTCAATTTCAAAGAAAGTGAAGGTACCGAAAGACTATCAGATAAAGAGAATCTTGTCTGCTTGCAAAATGTAAATAACAACATAATATTGCATGAATTATAAGTGAAAAATATCCCCCTGTAATAATGTTTCCCTGTTTTTTCCTTTGCCTGTAACCAATGAACCAAATGCAATGAAAAAAATTATGTGAACAATTCAGAAGGACTATGAACCATATGTTAACCAATATGACATGGATCCTGCACAAGAAGCAAACTAAATCAAGGCTTTTGCTGTAGTGGACAAGGAGGCTAGTGATTTCTAACTGACCGGAGTTTGGAAGCGTTGCTTCCAAGAACTCACTACATTATGAAATGTGCTACATGCATGGAAGTGGACAGGATAAGGTACAAATTATAGATTTGGGATGCCGTAATTCCTAATAAAGATAGGCCAGGGTATGTGATATAGGACCATCCATGGACCCAAACGCGAGTCCGATTCGTAGATCAGATTTGTTATTATTTTGTTATTATTCGTTTAGATTTTAGTATACATATTTGTTTTTTAGGATTAACCAAAATAACGAAAATTGAGTTTGTTAGAGGTTTTAATTATCTTAGAGAGAATTCTTTAGAGATTTGACTTTATGTTAATTTCATTTCTTGAGCGTCTATAAAGAGTATGTAACTTCAGAAATTATTCATTGAAGAATGAGTTCTATTCATTAAAGAATTGAAGAATGAGTTGATAAATCTACTTTTGAGTTTGTATGGTGCAATGTCAAATCCCTAGAGAGGATCTATCTTGTCTCCTTCTCCGCCTCTAACGTCGATGCCGAGTCGGACCTCGGGTACAAAAGCCTAGCATCGAGACACTGTGCAACCCGCAGGTCATTCCAAAATCAATTATACAAGTCAATTATTATCTTGTTGCATTTCTATTATAAGTTTTGTACCAAATTGATAATAGTTGATTGTTCACAAATTCTTACAGCTTATGCTTCCAATTTTTTCTAAACTCCTAATTTCCATATTATTCATATTTCCTCCGGATCTTTGTCCCGTGCCAAAATGATATTAGGGTCCTATTTTAGGAATATTTTTATATATAGGTAAAACGCAAAAAAAAAATGTTTACACAAAATTACTCACAACAAATTTGTACTAAAATTGATTATAAATTTGACAAGATAGATAATTTGATCACTGATATGCGTGCCGACATGAAAATTTTGTTCATTAACTTGTTCAATGAATTTGTTAACCTTACTAAGGCAGAAACTATTGCTAAAGGTGATCATATATCCTTAGAAAATTCATTAGTAGAACCTATTGAGTTTGTCTAGTTGAGTCACCAATTAGACCCATGTTCGAGACTGTATATGTTTAAATCATTAATAAATTTTGACGTTTATATATTATCATTAGGGGGATTACATAAATCATATGATGAATCCAATATATTTAAAGAACCTAGCAAGTTCTTCTTAATATTTCGCGCGTGTGTATACTACCCATGGAGGGAGGGAGGGAGGGAGAGCAGACCCTCGTCCCACGTGTAGCTACAGTACGTGCGGGCGCTTACGCGTGTGCGGTTACCGTGGACTATTCTGATTCTAAACTTCCTGTCATGCTTTATCCATTAGATCCGGCTTTAGCCTCTTTAAGTCCCGTCTTCCCCTTTTTCTTTATTAAAGAGGCCCCCCATCTTTATATTGATACTCTTATCTTTTCGACATTTTACTCGGGACTGCCTCGGACTGGATTTGTTCTGCTGTTAGGTTCTTAGTAGCAATCGACGACCTTTTCTTCTTTTACTTCACATAGCTTTCCGTCTCCTTGATAGCTGGAGCGATTGGCGCTTTTTCTTCGTGTTCTTCGTGATTTTATTTCGATGGAAATTCTACTGAAAAGTGCCTACGGTAGATTCGACCTCGGAAGTCGAGAAAGGCTGGAGGGGTGGGCGGGGGGATATGAGTGTAGCTAGCTCCGAGCTAGCGGCTAATCAAGAGAGCTAGACGCAGGGCAGGCATGTACTTAGTCTACTTGCTGCCTAGCCCACCAGGCTGCCACTGACCGTCTTCCATGCGTAGCTGTGCCCGGCCGATGTCGGGGCAGCTCATGATGTTCATAACGATCTATTATGCGCCTCTGCATCTAGCATTGGGTAGACCTCATACAATAACTGTTCTAGTTCTACCGTATCTTTTGTTTCATTTCTTCTGGAACAATCACAAAAACTTTTTTTACCACGCCCCCATTGCCACAGCTGTGGATATAGGTCTTTTGAGAATACGCCCCAACGACCAATGGTTAACGGTGGCTTTGATGGGTGGTTTTGCTAGAATAAGTCTCGGGATTAGCGAGATAGTCAAGTTCTCGGTCGCTTCCCTCCATAAGGGATTGAATTGCCTTCAAATCCGGGTTCCTCTTGATGTCGAAACACCCTATTCTCGAAGAAAGAGCCCATAAGATCAGAGTCTAGTATTGCCTCCCACTCCAGCCCGGCCATACAGATAGGGAAGTGTCCTGCCCCAGCAGGATGAAAGGTGTACGAACTGGTCTCTTCGCGGTCTTGCTTCTTTGCTTATTCCAGTCATCTCTTGCCTTGAATCTTGCTTCCGGGTCCCACGGCTAAGGACTTAGAATCTCATTTGGTCGGTTCCCGCTATGCTTTTTGCTCTTCTTGGTAGTCCATCCAAGAAGTGATTCCACATAGCCCTCTCTTGTGACCTAAGCAGGACAGGAAAGCTTATTAGAGTGGAGGTGGGAACCGACTAATTGACACGAAAGCCATGGAAGCAGGCTCTGATTATTAAGTTGCTGGGTCGCTCGATTGGTTACAACTATATCTCTATGAGATTGAAGCAGTTATGGGCTCAGCCTAGAAGAAAGACACAAAGGAGATAGAATGCCGGATCAGAGAAAGATGTCTTCGTCGGGAAGAAAGCAAGCCACTAGAAAGGCCTATAAGGCATCTTTAGAGAAGCCACTGAGCCATTGCTCTCCAGAAGGAGACTGAAAGGAGATAAGAGGACAAGGGCATTTCCAACGAGAAGTTTGAAATCATGAATTAAATACATTTATAGGATCTGTTGTGTTTCTTTTTTTTATAGTATGCCGCCACTCGGACTCGAACCGAGATGCTCTAGCACTGCTTCCCGGCTCAACATTCTTGGAAAACTAATGACGGCTTTAAACTTATCTCAATTATTTGGTGTAAAGAATTTATATTATATATATTTATATCGTGAGTAATTGTAATAGTTTGTAAAAAATAATGATTGATTGTAGGGATGCTCATTTGCTTAATCGTTTTGCTAAGTTGACCCAAACATTATGCTAGTTCTTCGAGCGCATTGAGACGACCATTGTTTATAGGGGTGTTTGATGTTACGTCCCTAGTAAACATCCTTCTTTTTTCACCTCCACAACTGTCAGTACTGTCATGAAATTTCAGAGTCTTTTCAGAAGCCTCCGTGTTGACTAGCTTGTCGAATGAGAGGTTTCCACCATGGCCAATTTAGAGTGCATCCGCAAGAGCATAACTGTTGGACTTCAGGCTTACATGATTCACATGGAGGTGAAATTTTCAAAGTTGAAGAGAGTGATACGGGACAATCCACGGACCCAGACCCAAGTCTCATTCGTAGATCGAATTGTTATTATTTTCTTATATTTTTATTTTACATCTTTGCTTGTCAGGATTTAACCTGAATAAGATTTTTTTTATCCATTTGGATTGGTTATGGATTTTAATTATCTTATGGATAAATCTTTATAGAGATTTGACTTTATCTTTATTCATTTCTTGAGAGGCTATAAATAGTATGTAAGTTCAAAAATATATTCATTGGAGTCGAGTCGGACCTCGAATGGATCTATCTTTATCTTCTTCTCCGTCTCCGATTTTGATGCCGAATCAGACCTCGACTACAAAAGCCTAGGATTGAGACCCTATGCAACCCGCATGTCAATCCAAAATCAGATATAGAGGTCAATTATTATCGTGTTGCATTTCTATTTTAACTTTTGTAATAAATTGATATTGATTGTTCACAAATTTCTTACTGTTTCCGCATCCAATTTTTCTAAACTCCTAACATACTAATTATATTCCTTCGGGTCTTTGTCCCGTGTCAGTACGGCACCAACCCAATTTTACATACAAAGATAGTTATAACAACATATAAATTTTTAGTATGCATATAACATCTTAACAATAAATGTCTTGTGGTTGTGGTAGTTTAGTTCCTCTCGTTTTAATGAAAACAAGGGTAAGCTCCAGCCTGACACCATTCTTTATCTCAAAAAGACAAAAAATAACTTTACCAGCGTTTATGGATTCCATATATAAATAAGCTCTAAACCCAACCTAGAATAGGCCACTACGCAAAGGATTTGGCTTCTTATGTTTAGATAATGTTAGCTCTATGTCCGGACCATGCCACACTTCGAGCCATGTTTCGGACTTTTGGAACCTACACATGAGCCAATCATGTGTGCTTAGTGTTGGCCTAGTAATTTTTCGGTATGTGCTGGATGCAGATACAAACCTGTAGAGGCATGTTGGTGCAACAAAGGAAAAGGGGATATCCATAGCTAGTGGACAGCTCAATTTTCATAGTTTATATTCTCTAACAAGAAAAAAGATTTTGTTTTCTGACCACCTTTTGTGTTCCGAACCAGAATTCTACACTCTCGCTAAATAAACTTCAATCAGTAAAAAAAATGAACATTCGCACTTTAAATGACCAAATAAAGCAGCTTCTAGAAATATATTTCAAAGATAGGGATAGGTCCCATGCCAGAATTACTGTCGGCTTCACATGATGTAAGAAGTAAATGGAGGTAAATTTATTAAGTTAAATTGTGGGGATAACTGTCTACCACTGAATGTCATTAAGCTTCCAAATACAATATCTACTAATTTAAAATGGATACGCAGTGCAGCAGATTGACAATGAGAAAGGAATTTGTACCTCTAATGTTTCGAAGGACTTCGTAAGATATTTGACTTCTGTCTCAAAATTAGCTCTGTAAAGCATTGCATCAACTCTTCTGAAGGCAAAAGGTACATCCAATACTGCCTTCAGAAACCGCTCTGCAGAACCTAGCTTAGATAAATCACCATTGTAATCTCTCAATTTTAGTTCTTCTTCCTTTGTGGGAGCCATTTTGATCAGTGTTTCTAAAAGATCTGGCCCCAAACCTTCCGGATTACCTGTGTCAAAGAGAGCTAAATTTCAATTTCACTACTTCGAAATAACATAACTGGGATTATAAAGGAGTCAGCAGATACGAATTTCCCAAAACACAATCAGCAGATACGAATTTCCCAAAACACAAGTAATACTGGTAGTCTAATAGGATGGATTGTATATTCACTTTTTCTATGAGTAATTTATTTTGGAGGAAAGATGCTTCTCCTTTGAAACCTAGTAGTAGGCTTGCATTCCTGTTGTTACCACCTACCAAGAATATACAGAACATAAACGAAGAAACCTTGCAAGATAGTAGAGTGAGTTTACATATACAATTCATTTCTCTCCACTAAATTGACACTCTAGGACCACTTACCATTTATATGTTCTACAATACAGTTATCGCTAAAGAGAACAAGCTGAAAGTCGAGAAGTCCGGTTGCTGATCGGTTAGCTACCTGGTCCCGGTTTGTGTCAAATTCTCATTTGAAGCACGTGATGGGATGGTGAAGCTAATTCATAATAGGCAGATGGCTAGTTGGACAAGCAATTAAAGCTATTGCAATCATTGACAGGGTTTGCTTCAGAAACTACATTCATCTCTATAATATAAATAGAAAAGTTTAACAAATACTGTTGCACTTTATACAGATTATTGTTTCTTTTTTGTAATTGATGATTTAATTTGCTCTGCATTTGATTCTCGTGCTCACTGCCACCACTTAACCTTCACAAAAGCTTTAGAACTGAAAGGTGCAAGGCCCAGTTGCCTGAGAATGGTCTCAGTCCATAAAACAGAGCTTAACACACATTGTTAACTGTATGCAAACCAGTAGTTTTCTGAAGTTCTTCTATTTAGCGGGTTTCTGTAGAGAATATATGGTTAACACCTTCTATTGTATCGCTGCAGTACAAATTTAACCCTCCTTTTGAGATGAATGTCCTACATCCAAATAACATAGATTTCTTTCTAAATGATAATAGGAAATGGTTGCAGAGATTCAATATTTGATGTCAGTGAGGCATTAGAGTATAAGATAAATACAACTGTTGATCTCTGGGAAATGACAATGAGGTTCAAGACTTTGGAGTGTATACGTACTCCTTGAAGCAGTTAGAAAAGGCTTCACAGCATGGGACAGACGTTCAGAATAAATTTGCCACAAGATCCAGAACCAAAAGAGCACTGAGAAGCAATATTAGTATCTTTAGAATAAATATGAGAAGTGAACATTAGATTGCCAATGAGGATAGCAGGGATTTTGTCAATGAGCTCATAGAAAGGTCAATGAGAATTAATTAGATTCTTAGAATGAAAAGAAGAGGCGAAGTCACTTTAGAATGACAATCAAGTTTTCGATCCATCAGATTGGGACAATGGAAAAGCCTTAGTAAGCACGAAGGGGGGGTTCCGCACTGAACGAGGTTCTCCCGCACCCTGCAAACAATCTGGTGGGTTATCAGTACATAAATGCACTGGTGGGGAGACTTCTCGTCCGCTCGACAAATCCAAACACGTTATAAAGGTTCCGTGCACCATCTATTAAGTTATCTTTCTAGTCATGCCTTAGGATCAGTTTCATAGCATAATGAAAAGCCTAACTTGTGTGGCGGTAATCTAGCTAACCAATGACTCTTTTATCTGATAGTGTTTCATGCATTCGCATCGGTCGGACAACGGGTGCAGAGCTGAACCTTGGTCCCGGCTAAATTTCAAATTTAGCTTCCATTAAATTTCGCTCGACGACACTACTATCACATATTATCTCAAAAAAAAAAAAAAAAAACCAATACTATCACATCAATATCCTATAAGATAGGTGTGACGTGATAAAAGAACGCATAAATCAATTGTTAGCATTAGCAAGTTGGAGTAACACGAGGACTCCCATCACCTCTTTCCACCCAAATCCTTGTACGAACGATAGGGATAGCAGGGGATGACAACGAGGACACCCATCAACTCTTTCCACCCAATGGTCAATATCTCCCTGATCTTTGTTTGAACCATTATGCTTTGTTAACATTAGAATGTAACATTATCATCTAAATAGTGTCGTAACAGTTATCGTAATTTCCATACCAAAGAATAGGAGTATTAGATAATGTGACTCAATTTGGTTCAGAATTGTCAATGAGGAATGAATTCAACGGATCAAATGTGCTCACCATCTAAAAGCGCTTCAGAAACCTCCTCTCGAGTCACATTCAGTGCCCTCAGAAGTATGGCGATGTTCTGAGACTTCTTGGGATCCAAGACTCTGTTCTCCTGCTGAGATGGTGGAAAGAGCTGTCGTCTTTTTGTTTCTCTGGGGACAGGGTTTGTAGACTTGTTGACGAACAGAGTCTCGATCATATCCTCATTCAATCTGTAACAAAGTGAATCAAAATCAAACAATAATTCGTCGAATGTTCCAGTGACAGCGAGCTAAACAGCATATTCTCTTACTGGAACGAGCTCGATTTCATTTGATCCCAAACCATGGCCCGATCCGAGCTAGCCCTGACTTTATCCCAATGCAATGGCTTCAGCCTCCGCTTCCCGTCATCCCCATCCAAATTCTCCCCATTCGCCTCGGTCAGCGCAGTGCCGACGCTAGGGGCGGAGATCTGCAGATCGAACCGCGGGGCCTCCGGCGGGAGAGGCCTCAAAAGCTGCCGTCTGGACGATGGCGGCGGGGCCGGAATTGCATTTTGATAATTCGGAGGCGGCGGAGGGGGAGGCGGCCTCCCGGCTCTCCCCATTCTGTTCGGCGGAGGCGGAAGGGGCGGGGGAGGAGGCGGAGGAGGAGGCGGAGGAGCCGCGGACGGCACGGACGAGGCATCGTCCAGCCGCATTCTCGGAGAGGTTCTCCGCGACCGAGGCACATTGTCGACGACAACCGCCACGTCCTTCGCGGACGTCATTGCCGGGAGGCTCTTCCTCGACACGGGGCTGGTCGGGCTGCCGCTATTCAAAGACGACGCCACGGACGCCGACCGGTTGGGCGTATAAAACGCCGCGTCGTCGTCCGACGAAGCAGTGGCGGTGACGGCGGGAGGGGCGATAGGACCGGACCTCGCGGACGCCTGTCCAGCGAGCGGGGGCAGCGGCTGCAGCTGCGGGCTAGGGTGGCGGCGCGGCAGCTCCGTGTGATCCGTGTCCGTGTCGGAGCTGAGCTTGCGGTACGGGGAGCCGTTGGACTCGCTGGCCCGGCGCCGCTCCGCGGCGGGGTCCATGGTCCCGAGATACAGCACTTCGGTCGCGCTCCGCGAACGGAACTCGCCGCCGCCGGCGGTGGAGGATTTTCTTGATTCGTCCGGTCCGCCTCGGCGTCGGCGTCGGCGGTAGATGAAGCAGGCGGAGAGGGAGAGGAGGGCGAGGAGGAGGAGGGAGGCGGAGACGGCGACGGCGATTTTGGAGGTGGAGGAGGAGCGGGGGGGAGGGGGGCGGGCGGAGGTGGGGAGGTCGGGAGGGGGAGGGGAGCTGAAGGAGCCGGACTGGACCGGGGAGTCCGGGAAGAAGGGGGCGGTCGGGCCGGGCGGGGCCGCCGGGAAGGGGTCGGCGGATTGGGACGGTGGGGGTGGCGGAGGTTGGGCCCAATCTATGGGGAAGAAGGGCTCGTGGAGAAATCTCCGGTGAACGTCGGCGGAGGAGGAGGAGATGAGGAGGAGGAGAGAGAAAGTGGAGAGTAGGGAAAGAAAGGGGGGTTTGGCCATGGTTGATGTTTGCTTTCTCTCTCCTCTCTCTCTCTATCTCTATCTCTATCTCTAGAGTGAGAGTAGTAAAGGAAGTAGAGAGAAAGGAGCTTCTTTTGGAAGCAGGAGATGGAGATTCTCCGGCATGGGGACGTCAGGAAGGCGAGAGCCGCCATTTCTGTTAGCATCGGTGGTAAGGTGTTGGAGGACACGTGGCAGAGAGAATCTGCTTTTAGTAATGTCTTTAATTTCCACCTCTTCGTTCTTTTTCTTCCTTTTCCTTTCTTTCGGTGTCATCATCATTCTCTCTCTCTCTCTCTCTCCTCGCTTTCTTTTGAATAGCCCCACGGTTCTTTATTCAATTGGAAGATCTGGTGATTTTCTTGGGATACGGAACACCAACGGTGCTGGGAATGGTACTTTCTGCTACATTATTATTACATAAATAATTGGGAACGGTAAATGCCAAAATAATTTTTACAATATTCAAAAAATTTCATAGTAGATTATCAAACTTATTTTTAATTTACAATAGAAGCTATAGATTTTTTTTAAAAAATATTGTAAATTGAGGATAGTTTTAGACAAAAATTTTGGACACTGTAAAAGTCTACTTGGCAATTACAATTTCCAAATAATTTTACAAAAATAATTTTTTTGGGCGGCTCGAAATCCGCTTGGGGACTAGCCCTATCAAATCTGGGTTGGGTCAGTCTAGATCCGATCAACGCCCAGAAATGACTCAACCCATAAATTTTTTGGATCGGGCTAGGTTCTCCCACCCTATCCGATCTCGGTCTGACTCTCCAAGGTTGCCTTAATGGGTTGGATTAGGTTTCACTTCCAAATCCGGTAGACTGGTTCAGTCCCACCAGTAATGAACGTTAGTGGAATATTTTGGTTATATATATCCAACGGCCATTTGATGAGGGTATTTTGGTTTGTTGGGAATACTATTTTTTCAAAATACTTTCAATTTTTAATCATTTAAGAACATTAATCATAAATATTTTGGCCATTAAATGAAAATAACCAAAATATTTCGATAACAGCTATATTCTAAGGACATTTGTGGTTGGCATCTAAATTTTTTTATAAATAGAAATTAATTCTTCCAAATCTACCGTAAAAAAAACTTTCATCTTCTAATACTTTCAATCAATCATATGTTTTACTCGGTGCATTAGCTATTATTTTGAGACTGAAGTGGAAAAAAAATATAAGAGTTCGAAAAATCAATTTTTGGAGGCTTCAATTTGATCGACCATCACCAAGCTGCAATAATTTTACATTTGAATTTGGATAAAATAAAATTGAGATATGAGTTTTTTTTGTATATTATATTATATTATACTACTATTTAATTTTGATTTTAAACTAATTATTTTTTAATTACAATTAAAAAATATAGTATGGATACTAATGTTGGCTCCAACAAATACTTTGATTGTCTTTCAATTATCATTACAATAATAATTTTGATAGTAAATATTATGTCTATAGTAAATGAACAATCATTGACCAAAATGTCACCACTCGAAAATATTAGTATTAATAGTTTTCTTCCATGTAGATCAAGATTAATTTATTAAAATTATTTTATTAAATTATATATAAAAAATGCTCAGAGAGTAAATCTTATATCTCAATAGACAAAAATCAACACTAGAGCTACATAATATAAAAATATATATTTAAACAAAAAAAAAGGCAAAGAAATTTTTTAAAAAGACACTATGATTGTTATGGTAAGGACACACAAAAAGCTGAAGAATAAAACAACAAAGTCTTGTAGATATAGATATATCGAAAATTGAAGATATATCTATTTAAAAATTGAAGATATCGAAGACTGCCATTAAAGATTAAAAAAATATGGACATGAAAATAGAAAACTGAAGATCAAACTGATAATAAAATTTCTATTTTTACCCTTTCAAAATTTCTATAAATAAATAAAATTGTTATAAAATTTCTCCAATAAACAAAAATCAATAAAATTTTCTTATTTTCATTAATTGTTTTTCCTTTCTATTCTACTACTATTTTTTTTTAAAATAGCTAAAAGGTTCAAAGCCCAAACCCAAGATCAAAATCCAAATTTTTTAATAAGCACCCGAATTGGACCCAGTTGGATCTAGACTGGACCAACTCAGACCGTGTTCTTGGTCGAATTGGACTTGGATTTTGGTCTCCAGTCCGAACCGTATATGCATGTTGTAAAAGACCGGACCGACCCGATCCAACCCTAGACCATTTGCCCGAACAACTATATGTTCGGTCAACTTCACACATCATCTCTACTCTTATAATGAAGCTTAGAAACGACTCAAAATTGAGCCATTTAAGCCGTTCGTAAATACTCCATTAACTATGTAAAAAAAAAAATAACTATCTAATATTATTTATTTATAACTAAATAATTCTAACTTAAGTGGTTAAGATGAAAACGTATTTTTTTTGGTTGCTTGAGTTCGATTTCTTGAACGACAATATTTACAATAATTTTATCGCGTTACTATTTTAAAATAAGGACTAGTTAATATAAACAAAACTGAGATAAAATGTTTAAAAGCTATTCAGTTCATAACTTCGGTATGAAGAATAGAAAGGTCTAACAAAGTTCTCAATCTATGCTATTGCCTATGATCATTGGACCCAGTGAGTTTCCTTGGTTTTTTTTTTTTAAGTTTCTTTAAGAAACAAAATGACCGTTGTGTTAACAACAAAGAAAAACATTATCATCACATTGGAGCCAATCACACGTGCGAAAGCTGTTTCTTTTGCATCATCACCCTTTCGATTTAAATTATACATGTATAAATTACGCACGTCAAGCATCTCCATTCCATGTGAAAAGCAACATTTCCGGAAAGAATTGTTGAACCAATTTTTTTTTGTTTACTTGTGTTGCCATTCGTAGATGTCACGTTCCCATTGTCGGTGAGAGGTCGGTTGGAAATGTTCCTTTCTTGCATACAGAGCTCAGGTCCTCGTCACGCTGGGGAAAAGAAAAGGCTTTGATTGCACCATCTGAACTGACCCACATCCCTTGATTCAACTTGGGGTTTTGGAATTTTGTGGGATTTGTTCTTGGACTGGTTGGTTGAAATTCTGAGGAACTATAAAAGAAGCAATGAATAGAAAATAAAAAATAAAAAATAAATAAAGCACTAGATAGGTTTTAAATTCGAATTTGTTCTCGGACGGCTGGATAGCTTATATAGTGACCATCTAACTTAAAAAAATAACACAAAAAAAAAAAAATTTGAATGTAGGTGAGACCCATTTCTTTAGTTGAGTAAAGACAATAACTAAGTTCAAAGTTTTTTTTTTTCAATTGACCTCTGATAAAGACACTTACGAACAATGTTAACCAAATTCTAACCCTGATCGCTGAGGCTAGCATTAGTTATTGATTGGTCTTAGAATTAGAGTAATATTATTAATTCTTCCAAGACCCCCTCACCCTTCATCTCTCCCACCCTTCCCGTCTCAGGTGTCACATCCCATTCTTCCGTAAGTTCGATCATTCTCGCTGAACGTGAATCACCACATTATAGCGCTCCCGCAGGACAATCGTTCTCATCGGGACGTGATGCCGTGCGAGCCTGGAGTTGCGCTCGCGCAAGGCGATGACGTCAAACGTTATGGTTATCATCGAAATGACTAAGTTGCAGCAAAATTCAAGTATTGTGTACCAAGCACACATCAAAGTATACACAGCGTAGCTCTCGAAGGGTCCAAATAAAAATGCCACAAAGGAGAATGCCACAAAGACAATGTAACACTCTTGCTCTTTCTCTTGCCCAAAAATATACTTACCATTCCATACATCATGTCCTGTATATTCAAGTTGAGCCACTACACCTGCGTACCTGAAAATAATGCCCATAAACATGGGTCAGTACACAGTCATACTGGTGAGCGGGGTAACCCACTCGTCTAAACCGACACCAAATATATAGTGAATGCAAACATTTATATGGTGATATTTCTACTTGAATCCTAGATTCATTTCATGGCAGAGGTATGACTGTTTGATAATAAACGAAAGAAATGGAAACGAGGTTTATACGAAAATCCGCTCTTATGTTTACAAACAAGAAGTACAATTAATCCTATACGAGAATGTTAAGTACAATTTTTTAATCTGGATAAATATTGCTATAGGAGTCTGATCTGCAGTCGATCACTTTGTCCCTTGGACCATACGATGATGAAGGAGTGCCGTAGAAGACATAAAGCAGCTTCGAAGGTTGCTAAAGAGAGTGGATGCTCGATGCCAAAGTCGTCGATCACTACTCTTTGCCTGAGCTCTGGATTCTTCTCTCTTGGAATCTACGACCAATTTTTGACCTTCCAATCTTCCGTTTTTCGACCAATTTTCGACCCCTGGACCTCTGTCAATAGAGGTCTCTATTTATAGAGTTTTAGTGACAGTGACCACTCAGTCGGCGTAGAAACCGAGTAGTGAAAAGTATAGCACCCTTTTACACGATGGTTAAAATAACCGTTGCCCGCGTATAGATGACCTTTTGAATGAGCGTGTGACGCGTGTCCCTTTAAGAGACGATGCGTATAACTGTTGCGAAGATCACGGCATAAAAGCCTCGTAGGTAGTTATCCCTCGCGTAGAAAAGGTTGGCGTAGAAGCCAATAACTGTCACTATGGCGTAGAAGCCAAGTAGGCATAGAAGCCGAGTGGGCGTAGAAGCTGAGTGGGCATAGAAGATAGCTGATCCTCCTCCCCTGACTGAGGCCTTGAGCGAATTCTGGACCGAATAGCCTTAATACGTGCCAATGCAAATGTGGCATGAGTTGGCGTATTCCAAGGAGATAGCGTACAGCGTGCTCCCATAGCTGAGAATAGCCCGATGGCGTAATGTGCCAAAGTGATGATGTGGACGTTTTAGCCGAAATTACGGCTTTTGGAGATATAATCAAATCTCTTGCATTAAATGCAGAGATCTGCCCCCATCCTGCGCATTAAATTCAGAGGCGTGTCTTCGAAGATTTGCCATCATTCTGCGCATTAAATGCAGATATGCGCCTTGAACCCTGTACGAAGAGAAACTGATGACGTGACAGTCTGTTTGTCTTCTGCGGAGCGTAAGAAACTCACGTCTGCCAGTGTAAAACTAGGTAGCGTATTCCAGAGGCGTGTCTCGAAGATCTGCCATTATTCTGCGCATTAAATGCAAAGGCGTGTTTTGAAGATTTGCATCATTCCGCATATTAAATGCAGAGACGCGCCTCGAGCTCTGTCATCACTCTGCGTATTAAATGCAGAGACGTGTCTCGAGCTCTGTACGGAGAGCAGCTTTTGACGTGGCAGTCTGTTTATCTTTTGCGGAGCGTAAACAGCTCATGTCTGCCTGTGTAAAACTAGGCAGCGTATTCCCTTGTATGCGCGAGAGCAGTTTACGTCAAGGAAATGGCACTAAACGACAGCCTGGGTCGCTGTGCCGTGCCATCATTATAACCGTCGTCTGGGTAGTCGTGCAATATTCTTTGTCAGGAGTTCAGACGTCAGGTTCACTGCGTGATTTGACAGGTTCATTTCGGGGAATACGAAGCGTTCCTCGTACACTTCAATGCTGCATTAAAGCGGATTATTTTTACGTCATAAAGGCGATGTAGCACCCTTTTTACGCTGAAGCAGCCTGGACATACTGCATTACGCGGATAGTCCTTGAGCTTATATTTTACGCTGTGCTCAGCGGAAAAGCTCTGTTGCACGCCGATGGCTCTGAAGTCATCTTTTTACGCTGCCCAGTACCAACATGCTACGTATAGCTATCCAGCGTATTTTTCATGCTTCTACAGTGTTGTGCTCGGCGGAGCTGGTGGCGGCTCCGGGGAAATCGGAGGCGGTGGAGCTCTGGGTGTCGGCTGGGCTATCGAGGTCGTCGTTGAGATGCAGCCGGGGAAACTCGACGGAGAGGAGGAAGGAGGCGCGGCGAGGTGGAGGCGGGTCGGAGCTGTGGCGGAGGGTCTCGGGTGGAGGCAGAGCTGACGGAGTAGTGGCAGTGGTGGATCGATGATGGTGGTGGGGAGATAGGTTGCGGGAGGGGTTTTATAGGGTGGCGGGTTTTCTGTTGGGGGAGGCGACGCGACGGGGAGGTGAGAAGTCGGGGAGGGGAGGCAAGGCGTTGGGCGGTTGCGGAAGTGCACGGCCGCGGGGATTGCGGCGGCCGACGGTTACAACCGCGGAGAGGGGAAGGGAACGGCCGCGGGCCGTTGGGGAAATTCGGTTTTAGCGTTTGCTACAGTAACGGGTAGGGTTGCGGGTTTCGGGTCGGGTTTAGATCCGACCCGACCCGCTAGGGTTTGGGTATTGGTTCAGTTGTGTCGGTCCGGTTTGGGTTGGTTCGGTTCATTAAACCGGGTTTAATTTTAAACCGGTTTAAATTGATTTATTTTGGTTTAATAAATACATTAATTTTTAGGTCTTTAAAAATGGTTCTGGGGTCCAATAAATTCCAGAAAAATTATCCTATGTCTAATATTTTATTTTACACCCAAAAATATTATTTTTATACTATTTTAATATTTAATAAAAATACTTAAAATTATTTAATACCAGAATACCTTGATTTTAATTAGTTAAAATTCAAGAAATTTTTTAAAAATTTGTTATTAAAATCTTGAAAAATATGGAGGTTTACAGCAAGAGTCCACGGTAGACGTAGCTGGCCATTACCACGTGGCTCAGTCCCGCAAATTTTGGGAGTGGGGCGTGACACACGGTTAGTGGCATTTTTTGATGGGCTATGCTATGACTACAACCAAATACCTACAACCCTCTTACAACCGCCATGTGGCGTCCACGTGACGTTCACGTGGCGTCCACGTGGCGGCCGTACATTGGAGGAGGGGGAGAGGTGGGACCCGGTGGCTGTTCTGGTGGTCGTCACGTGGTAGGAACGCCACGTGGCAGTCGTTCATTGGAGGAAGAGGTGGGACCGGATGTGGCCCACATAGCAGGGGGTGAGAGGGTTGTAACTTGTAAGAAGGTTGTAAGCATTTGGTAGTAAACTTAGCATTATTGTTTTTTGATACAGAAAATTGCGTACAGAATATCAAATTTTGGTAAAATTTTACACAGAACATAAAAATTTGAATTATTTCAAAGAGAATATAGAAACGTCCTTAAAAATAATATTTTTAAGCATTTGTTCAAAAACGTCCTTTTAAGGACGTTTCTGAACAAATTTTATTATTTAAATGTTACTTAAACTGTTATTTAAATCTGGTGTAACATTTAAATAATAAAATTTGTTCAGAAACGCCCTTTAAAAGAGCATTTTTGAGCAAATGCTTAAAAACATCCATTTTAAGGACATTTTTATTCTTTCCTCGAAATAATTCAAACTTCTGTGCTCTGGACGCAATTTTACCAAAATTTGATGCTCTATATGCAATTTTCTATTTTTGATACAGTTGCAACTAATGTCTACGTTCTTCGCTGTAAGAGTTGTATGGATGAACTTGAATTTGAAGTTGGTATATTTGTTCTTGAAGTTGAAATTGTTATTATTCATTGCAATCGCAACTGTAGAGAGTATTTTCTGCAGTACAAATTATCAAAACTTTACTATGTAATCAATTAGAGGATAAGATGATGAATGATTGTTTGGTTGGTTGCATATATTGGAAGAGACGTATTGAATATCGTTGACAATGAATGAATCAATCAATATTTTCGGAATATAAAATTTTGAATAATTTTATTGTAAAAAAAACTATTTAATGATTGTAATAATCTATGATATTTGATATTAATATAACAATGAATATATTATGAAGCTCGCAGTAGCTCCAGCAACTTCTCCTCTCTCCTTGCCACCTCTGCTAGTCCCAATCAAGATCATCTCCAAAGCAGGCACTCCACTTCCATCCACATCCACAAACAAACAAACAAATAAACAAAAAAAAAAAAAAAAAAAAAAAAAGATTTTTTTTTTTTTGTTGGTAAAATTGGCTTTTGAGCCCTGTTAATTAGGCCTGACAGAAACTACAAGACTATAATGTTTCTTGTTTCTGTCTCAACTTCGGTATAATCCAAACAGCAAAAATCACACATATATAGGTGTGAATACCTCCCTTGTTGTACATTTTCGAGTGAGTTTCGCACTACCAAACAGTTCCTAAGAGAAGAACAACATGGCGTTATTTTTTAGAATCAAAGACCCTTTCGAACTTGCTTGGTAGTCAATAATCCGTGAGTTAGACTATAAACAAGGGAGACTACTAAATGAAAAATATAATACTGTGAGTTTGTTATCAAAATTAACTAATTCCTTTCTTGTATACTGCTTCCCTAACACTTTAATAATAAGAATAATCAACTGAAAAAGAAATATACTATATATGAGACAAAGTCTTTTTGATTAATAGAAACCCTTCATTACACACTAAGAAGACATGCAGTACTTGCATTACAAATTGAATCATAATAGTTTATATATAGTGAAAGCAGAAACTGCTATATATCGAGTCTTGATCAATTGTTTCTCTCCTCCCCAAGTACTCATCTCTACTCGAGATCGAACACGGAGGCCTCGAAGCTGTCGGAGATCCCGGTGGCAGTCTTGAAGGTGAGGAGTTTGGTGGTAGGGTTGGCAAAGAACATCTCGGAAACAGTCAGCCATATGAGGAGCTCCTTCGTCTTCACACCGCTCAACTTCTTTATCGAACGAGGCTCCACGAATGCGGTCACCTCTGTGGCGTAGGACACTTTGCGCTTGATCTTCTCGAAGGTGTAAGTGGTACTCTTTTTCTGGATCAGCCACATGAACCCTGTCGTCTTGTTGTAGCCAAACTCCTGGATGTCCACCATAGGAAACAGGTTCTTCGGGAGGCCGAGCTCTCCGAGGAGCTCGATGGACTTCTTCCTGCACTCGGAGTCTCCGTGGCAGACCACCTCGGCGCCTGCCCGGTGGCTCTCGACGGTCTTGGATGCCATATCTTGCTAGAAAGAGTAAGAGATTAGGGAGTAATTGGGATTTTGTTGAAGGCTTAGATGGAGCTGTGAGTGATGAATGGAGCTAGGGAACCATTATATATATATATAGGCATATGAGGGATGACTCGGTATAAGTTTGACAGTACATAGAGCAGGAGCCCGCCCATAATTATGATGACAGATTATACACGTTGATGATTCAACCAATGGTCACTATCAGAGTATAAGTCAATGATCAAAATTGTCAAATTTCTGTGGATGGAGTCCACAGAGAACCTGTCAACAAAGACGGAGTAGGAGTCTTTAAATTAGAGAATTAGAGAGAACCTTTCGCACGAAACTTCCTATGTAATATAAATGAAATAGTTTCTCACCTTCGCAAGAAACTTTCAATGCATAATTACCAAGAGTTATCGGAGAATTAGAGAGAACCTTTAGCCATCAGGAGGTGGTTTAGTTATACCTAAGTAACTAGAAATACTTACTCATATGTTTACAATTTTGCATATATATATATATATATATATATATATATATATATGAAACTACAAGAAATTATATTAAATTTGAACATATACTAAACTATGAAATATATGTTGGAGTGTGCAGGGTTCCCAAATGTAAAATATACTCCGAAATGCGACGAACGTCATCCGTGTGTCGAAAAAATTCTAAGAGTGCATCGAACGCCGTATATTGGATCATTTATGGTAAGCTAATATTATATTAGATTTTTATATATTTGACTTTGATTATATATTTATGATTGGATCTTTCATATATTAACTTTCCATATAATTGGATTTCCAATTTATGGCAAACCAACTTATAATTTGATTTCAATTAAATATATGATTGAATGTAATTGGATTTTCATAAATATTTTGGGCTTTCATATATAGATTTTTAATACATGGAAACCTTAATTCATGCAAGGATTTACAAAAAGGCTCATGTAATACAACAAAAGTTGGCAAAAAGAGTGTTTTGCAACTATTGGGAGGAGGAATGAGAGATCCACGACTATTTCGAAGAGCGGATCGTTTCGGATAATTATATTCTCGTCGTTTATGTTTTTCGTGTGTCTGTGATCAGTTTTCTATTCCAAAGAGTTTCGGGAATCCAAGTTGGATCGGTGAAGAGTTTGTAGAGGGTGTAATCTTCTATTCCAATAGTGGAGGCTTTTCAGGATTGGACTCGTCCCGTGATTTTTTCTGCAAGGGTTTTCCACGTAAAAATTATCGGTGTTTGCGTGTAATTTTTCTATGTGGTTTGGCGTTTGGTTTTGTGCGTTGTGATTGCTTGGTTCTATCGCAGCTTCTTGGTTTGGGGGAACGGTTTTCGCGTTTCGTTCCCATCATGTCGTATCAGAGCTAGGTTCTGTTTAGTTGATACCAACACGTGGTATCAGAGCCAGATTTTATTTTGCTGATACCATCACTTAGTATCAGAGCCAGGTTAGTTCTGTTTTGCTTATACCAACACGTGGTATCAGAGCTTTGGATTCAGAGAGGCGTCAGAAGTTGACAATCAAACCAAGGAGAAGAGATGAACGGGAAGCCGGTGCGCATGGTAAACCTAAACGGTTTCAACTACAAATACTAACATAGCAAGATAAAGGATTTGCTATTTGTCAAGAAGCTGCATCTTCTGGTATTTGCATCTGAGAGGCCTAATGATAAATTTGTAGAGGACTGAAATTTCGAGCACATACAGGTGTGTGGGTACATACTGTAGTTCATTGACGAGAACGTGTACAATCACGTTACCAGTATAGAGCACGCGAAGACACTTAGGGAGAAGCTGAAATCTTTGTACGCGAAGAAAATCGGGGTAAGCAAGTTGTTCATGTTCTGAACGATGATTGGTCTGAAGTACAAAGATGGTACATCTATCACACTTTACTTTAGTGAGTTCCAGATCATCGATGTGAGTCAAGTTCGATGACGATGTTCAGGGGCTGTGGTTGTTGTGTACTTTGCCAGACTCGTAGGATACCGTACGAGTGTGTATGATCGTTTCTGCTCCAGAAGGTGTGGTCAGTCTAAATTTTACCAAGAAAAGGATGTTGAATGAGGAGATGTGTGAAAGAAATCTTAGGGCACGTCTTCTTCAACCTATTCAGAGGCACTAGTTTCAGAAAGTCGTGGAAGAGGCAAAAGCAGGGGTCCATGCGGTAGCAGAGACAAGAGCAGAGACAAGTCCAAAGGTCGGTAAGAGGTCCCAGAGTGAGTAATCCCCTTGTAGCTCACTTTAAGCTTACGGAGTTGCAGTGTCCATCGACCATGGATGAAAAGGAAGATCTGGAGCGTGTTCCATAAGCTTCATCAATTAGGAGTCTCACGTATGCCATGGTGTGTACATACAAGTCCAGACATCGCTTACGCAGGTGGCATGGTTAGCAAGTATCTCTCCAATCCTAGGAGGATACATTAGATTGTGGTCAAGTGGATTTTTTGGTGCCTTCAGGGCACAGCCGATTGGAGGATTTCATTTGGTAGTGACGAGCCAAAGTTGGTGGGTATATTGACGCTGACATGGCTGAAAATGTAGACACGAGTCGATCGACTTTGGGATATGTGATGATGTTTGCTGGTGGAGCGGTATCGTGGCAGTCGCGTTTGCAGAAATGTGTTGCCTAATCTACGACAGAGGCATAGTACATTGCGACGATGGAGGCTTACAAAAAGTTATTGTGGAAGAAGAAGCTGTTACAAAAAATTGGGATAAAGTAAGAGCAGTACGTTTTATTTTGCGATAGCCTTAGTGTGATCCACTTTGTAAAGAAATAGAGATTTTATCGTCGATCCAAACATATTGAGACTCGGTATCACTAGATACGAGGTATTCTAGAGAAGAAAGAAGCGGCGCTTGAGAAGGTCCATACGGACGACAATGGAGCAGATATGTTCATGAAGGTTCTACCAAGAGAAAAGTTTGAGTAATGCAGGCGGATCGTCGGTATGACGATCTCCTCTATCTAGTTGAAAAGGGGGAATTTATTGAAGTGGGTGGGGTTTCCAACCTATGTGGAGAATACTCCGGAGTGTGACGAGTGCCATATGTGTGTCGAAAAAACTTGGGGAGTGCATCGAGCTCCGTATATTGAAATATTTATGGTAAGCAAATATTATAATAGATTTTAATCTTTGACTTTGATTATATATTTCTCACAACCACATTTCTAGGGTATGAGCTTTATTGTCATTTACCATATTTATATTATTGTGTTAATAATTGCATGATAGGTAATATACATATTATATTATATTCATTAATGACATGGGTTAATAAACTAGACTTGTTGTGACCATGGACCTTGCCTTAAACTAGACACTTAACCCACTAAACTAATCCCTATGATATAAATTAGATTCTAGTTAGATCCCTCACTTAGGACTAAACCCCTTAATTAAATGGCTCTTCATGATAAGCCATGGAGGACAAAAGAGACATTATGCATCCACCAAACCCTAACCCTACTCTATGGCCGGCCCTATATATCTAGAGGGAGCCTCCCTCAAAGCCACTTATCATTCATGAAGAAACCCAAGAAATAGCCCCTAAGAAAATCCTTCTTTCCCTCCACAAATTTCAGATTCTAAGCCTCAAATCCCTCATTCTTCCCTCATTAAAAGAGACCTAGAAGCTTTGGCACAATGAGTCTTGGAGAAGAAGAAGCAACATTGAAAATCTATCTCCCAATAGGTAAAATTCTGGAAACACTCTTTTAATTTTGTTTTAATCATTTTGTTTTGGTATTAGAAGTCCACCCATGGTTTAAGAACACCCTCAAGGAGGGAGAATTAGTTCTATTGGGTTCCATAGTGTTTTCTTCATGAGATTTGTTCATAGTTTGGGTTTTTGTGTTCCAATGATATATATATATATATATATATATATATATATATATATATATATATATATATATATATATATATATATATAGAGAGAGAGAGAGAGAGAGAGAGTATATGTAGATGTTTAGTTGTTATTTGGGGTTTATGCATGAGGATTCTTAGAGTATCCCAGATTTTGCACACTAGGTGCTTGATAGAATGTTTAATATGAAGCATACCTATTTATATGGTCTATACTTATGCAATTTGATATATATATATATATATATATATATATATATATATATATATATATATATATATATATATGTGTGTGTGTGTGTGTGTGTGTATATGTACGTATTTGTATTGATGAATATATGTAGATATATGATGGTGTGGGACTAACATTGGGGAGTCGGGTTCCTCAGTCATCAGTCATTGTGCAGTCGGGTAGTGTATCAGTTTCTACTGTGTATTTAGAGTGTGAATGATGGAGGGATCAGTTATAGTTTGTTTGATGGTATTACCTAGTTGATCCTGCCAGTAATCATATGCTTGTCTTAAAGATTAAGCCATGGATGTGTAAGTATGAACAAGTTCAGAATGTGAAATTGCGAATGGCTTATTAAATCCGTTATCTTGGACTGATACTAAGTATCAGCTCATAGCAAGGAACTCGAAGCCCCTGTGTTCAGTTGGGGGGAAATGGGTCAACTCCCAGAGTATGTAGATTTTCTATTTGGACTTGCAGGTAGTTAGAGGCTCAGGTTTTTAGTGAACTGTGTCTTCATGGTGGGTGAGTGTTGGTTAGCTATATGTGAGTTGAGTTTGTGTATCAGTGGGTTGAGTTTGTGTATCAGTGAGTTCTTGATACCTGTATGTGTCAGTCGAGTGTGTGTGTGTTATGTATATGTGAGCTTGTGTGTGTACGAAAGAGCTACTGCACATGGAAGCAAGAGGAACTCGGGGTGACCAACTGCTCGAGTGAGCAGTGCAGAGGAAGGAAGTTTAGTAGCAGTCACTGCATTAAGTGTGGTATCAGCTAGCCTCGTGCAGTGACCAACTGCAGGGAGAATGGGGGATGCAGTTTCAGTCAGCAAAGGGAGAGGGTGCAGTGTAGTTTCCTGTACATAGGAAATCAACATTGGGAGTCACCGCTGTGCAGTGAGCAGCCACAGCAAGGAGCTCGACAACAGCAGCAGCAGCATGCTGCAATACATTCTTCAAAGTGCAGCAATGTGTGCATAGTGCAGTTGCACTAAGCAAGGCTCGTGCAGCAACCACTTCAACCATAGCAAGTTCATCTGGTGTATTAGTTAGTTGGTTAGTATCAGTGTATCAGGATCTAGTGTATTAGTTAGGTAGTGGGATACTTGGTGTCAGTTGGTTATTATGTTGCCTATCTGTATATTTCAGTTTCAGTTTTGAGTAGGTGTGGGATACTTCGTGTCACTTGGTTATTATGTTGCCTATCTGCATATTTCAGTTTCAGTTTTGAGGTGTTGGATACTTGGTGTCAGTTTGGTTATTATATGGGTATCATATATTCTTTATTTTGCTTCCTAAGTTTATATGTGTATTAGTGTTAGTTAAGGTAATGGTTTATTTTGTTTAGTATATAGATAGTTAGATATGGATACTAATATATATATGCTATGTTAGTGGGGTTGAGTAATAGCTATTAGTATCCATGTACTAATAGGTATATGCTAACAGTTATCTATATTAACTATGTGTTAGTTTAGTTAGTATAGAGATTAATATATAAGTAATTGTATATATGTATTAGCTATATTTGATAAGGATTGAATTACCTTGGAATATCAAGGTAATGAGTCGATACTCAAGGTATTAGGATTGAGTATCGAGATGGATGTGTAGGTAGTGAGATACGCATTGGTGCAAGGCCAATGTATCCTAATTTCATCGATTTGTTATAATATATAGTGTATTGACTTGCTAATATATATAAACAACTATTTTTATATTTAAAACTTACGTAACTTAGGATATGGCATTTTGTGTGTCTTTTAGTATCCTAGATTAATTAGTATAGCTTAGTTTCATAGCGTATCGACCTAGTATCCTAGTGTTAGACTCTTACTGTCACGCCCCAGTCCCAAAATACGTAGGACTAGAATACGTAACACGCCAGCCGTATGTATACGAACTCCAATATATGGAAACCATATACACACGTACGCTGTACATGAATATCCAATCCACAGTGGTAAATATATGTCACAACAAGTCACATGCAGTTCTATATCTCATCCACAGCACAAATAATAGAATAAAGGAAATCAATAACTGAATATCAAAGAAGCAGTCTCAAATAGTAATCTCAAAGTGCAATAGTCGGGTGGAGACAAATCCACTGCAAATCGACTATAATAAACTACTAAAGAGAGAAGAGAATAAACTCTAATATAAGAATAAATGTCTAGAAGAGAATAGCAACTAGAATCTCTAAACAGCTGCAAATGAATCACATATAATCAGAAGATAAGATCGTCTCAGACTGATAGGTAGCGTCAGGTCCAGGTCCATACTCCTGTGGATACTCCTGCTCATCTATATCTGGAAAATGGACCAGGTCCTCAGAGGGACGTAACAAGTATACTTAAACACATGCCAATAAAGTACTGAAATTAAACATCCATTGGGGTCGCCTAACCATCTATGTGAATGCAGTTAAGAACATATTTCCCCACAAGTGAGCTATCTGGCTGAAAACTGGGATTTGGCATGGTTCTCTTTTGAAGAGCCAGGGGCCTAAAAGGCACGTCGTCTTTTGAACGTCGGTGGCCCGCCTGATAGTACATAATATATAGTGGTCATCATCACCCGTATCTCCAGCGGAGAATCCGGGCTTCACAGAAAAAGTGCAAAGGAGCTCAAATGCGGTACTTGTTGTTCTCCCCACCCAATGCTCTAAGCATGTCATGTCCATGACACGATAAACCTCTAATAACCGCCAGGTCTACTAGTATGCAAAGTTTCTATTGGCAGTTATCCCTATCCGTCGTACGACCTATACGTACCAGTGGCCAGCCGAGTACGCAAGTCCGTGTCCTACATGTGACTCACACTCGTGTAAGAATAGTGTCATGGCCAATGAAACATAAATACCTCATGAAGATGGGGTAGTCTCATAAAGTAGGTCCAATGCATGTACATAAATAAAAATATAGCACGACGACACCGTCGTTGCACCCAAGTTTCCTTGGACGCACAGTTTAAATAGCAGTTAAAATAAATGAACTAAATAAGCAGAAAATAAACATGCATGTCTCATATGGAATGTAAAAACAGTACAATGGCAAGGTATACTTGCCTGGCAAGAAATCTGTAAAGTGTACGCGCCCAAATGTCAAGGACACTGAACCTGGAACTAAGGACTCCGAACAACGTCTCCGGATGCTGAAATAAACATCACCAACGTTTCCGGAATGAGCAAAATAGCTAAAAAACACATCCCTTTCATCCCATTTGGACAGGGGCAAAACGGTAATTTCGGGCAAAAGTGGGGTCCACGTGTGGCCCACTTTGCACCGAAAAGTGTGCCGAGGGTAACAGTCTCTAAATGGGACAAACTATAGGTCAAACAAATCTAGATGTCAATACGAACCCAACGGTATGTCCAAATGTGGATTCCGATGAGCCGAACACTTATTTGTCCAAAAAGTCAACTGTAGGGCCCGCCAATTGGCGATTTGGTCAACCGTCTCAGAATTGTGTGAAATTTGGGTCACAGGACCAGCGCGTTACCACGAGTCCAGTGGCGCAAGTTTCGTCGCAATCTGACAAGCGTGCACAAAATACGTACGAGTTCCACAAAAGTTGCGACACGAGATGTGTCCGCGGATACGGCCTGATTCCGACGCGCTCACGCGTCCGAATCAGTCCCCACGAATTTTCACGTGTCCCGTTATGCTGTGTGCACCATTTGGTACACTTGGCACATGGCGGGGCGGTCCCGTTTGGCGGGTCGCGCTCAGATCTCCAACTTTTGGAAAACCGGAAAAAGTGGGTGCGCACAGTTTTGTGACGAATATATTTTTGTCCACAGCAACTAATAGCACAAAGTTATAATACAGAAAATAAACTAGGTCATGTAATCTACAGGTATCAAAAAGAATCACCGAATTCGGATCTCTGTGGTGGGAGATACAAACTCGGCAATATGGGTGGTCAATCTGGAATTCTGCGATTGCAGAATTCTGTCTGCTCGTCCAACTTTGGACGCTGTTTTTCACCTAGGGACACACGTTTTCCGAGGTTGACTATAAAACAAATACTGGAGAGGGTTGAGGGAAGATCATACCTATGAAAACGGAATAGCGTTTGGTCGAGCGAGTCAACGGGAAAATACGCCGGAGCGAAGGTGCCTCGAGTGAGAAACTGTAGTTCGCGATGTCGGCGTCGACGGGATGGTTGGATGGCTTGGCGGGGCTTCTCTGGCTGCGGTGACGGCTCTAGATGGGAAGGGGAAGTCTGGAGTTTCTAGGTTAGGGTTTTAGAGAGCTATTATATATATATATATATATATATATATATATATTGTATATTAGGAGAGAGAGGGGAAGTGGGTTGGAATCCGCGGGTTTAATAAAAAAAAAAAAAAAGAAGTGGGCGGTCGGCTCCCTGGCTGAGTGGGTCACGCAGGCTAATTGTCAAAGGGGGGCGGGTGAGTTCACAGCAACAACAAGTTGCTAAGAGCAACTTTAGCATTGTTGTTGAATGGAATGCAAAGTGCTTTGTTATATTAATATTATTATTAATATATTAGTTAATTATTAAATTCTTATTTTCTTTTCTTTTCTTTATTTATAAAATATATATATACATATATATATATATATATATTTGTATATACATATATATATATATATATATATATATATATATATATATATATATATATATATATATATATATATACTCAAGAAAATTTATAGAATAGGGTATTGCACATCGTTAGGCTAGCAACTGCTTGAGGGGTCTCCTACATGGAATAAATTCCGAAAAATTTCTGATGGTCCCACAAGTCATCTAAGTGCCCGAACACCTAACATAAAAATTATTAAAACTCTATTTCTCCTATTTAGACCTAATTACTACAATTTAATTAACAATTAATAATTAAAAGGGTTTATACGATTTTCTAGGAAGGGGGTTTTACATTCTACCCAACTTGTAAAAATTTCGTCCTCGAAATTAAAATTAAGCCACGATAGAATGCAAGGATGGTATAAGATATAAATTAACAATGTAAATTCATACCTTGGTCTGCGAATAGGTTCGGAAAACGCTTGCGCATGTCGTCCTCGCGCTCCCAAGTTGATTCTCCTGGTGCGCCATGCCTCCATGCTACGCGAACCAAGGGAATAGACTGGTTCCTCAATACCTTCTCTCGACGATCAAGGATTCCCACGGGTTGCTCTTGGTATGACAAGCTCGGCCCAATGGTGATCTCCGAATGGTCGAGAACATGACTGCTGTCTGCCACATATCGCCTGAGCTGCGACACATGGAATACGTCATGTACTCCCTCCAGTGAAGGTGGTAGCGCAAGTCGATATGCCACCTCTCCAACTCTCTCGAGCACGTCAAATGGTCCAATATACCTTGGACTCAACTTGCCGCGCCCTCCGAATCGGATGGTGCCTCTGGTCGGTGATATCCTCAAGAAGACGTGATCGCACTCTTTGAACTCCAAAGGACGACGATGAAGGTCTGTCCACTGCTTCTGCCTGTCTTGCGCTGCTCGCAAGTGTCCCTGAATCTTTTTGACCGTCTCTACAGTGTTGACCACCAACTCGGGTCCCAAAATCTGACGTTCTCCCACGTCACTCCAACACACAGGAGACCTACATTTTCTCCCATACAATGCTTCAAACGGAGCCATCTGAATACTCGCTTGATAGCTATTGTTGTAAGAAAACTCTACAAGATGTAGGTGGTCCTCCCATGATCCTCCGAAGTCTAATATGCAAGCTCTCAACATGTCCTCCAAGGTCTGAATAGTACGCTCCGACTGCCCATCTGTCTGCGGGTGGTAAGATGTACTGAACTTCAGACGAGTACCAAGACTCTCTTGTATGCTCCTCCAAAAGTGCGATGTGAAGCGCGAATCTCTGTCCGATACAATGCTGACTGGTATGCCGTGCAATCTCACGATCTGCCTCATATATAAATCAGCTAAAGCTTCTGTAGACTGACCCACTCTAAAAGGTATAAAATGGGCTGACTTGGTGAGTCGGTCCACTATTACCCACACTGCATCTCTCCCACTTGGACTCTTGGGAAAACCCGTGACGAAGTCCATAGTGATGTGCTCCCACTTCCACTATGAAATCGGAAGTGGTTGCAATAATCCTGCTGTCCTCTGGTGCTCCGCCTTCACTTGTTGACATACCAGACATTTAGCTACAAAGCGAGCTATCTCTCTCTTCATCCCATGCCACCAAAAATGCTGTCGTAAGTCACGATACATCTTGGTGCCTCCAGGATGAATAGAATAGATCGAACTATGAGCCTCTGTCATCAGCTCCTGTCGAATCTCTCCATTTGGAACATAAAGACGATCACCACATCGTAATGTCCCATCCTCATGAATGCGTAATCCGGTCTGCTCTCCGGCCTCTGTCCTTTCCTTTAGTCTCCTGAATCTGGCATCTGTAGGCAAAGCTGCCTTAATCCTCTCTACCAATGATGATTGTACTTGCAAGTTGGCTAGTGTCCCATCTGCTCCGGGTAGTATCACTTCAATGCCAAGCTCTTGCAAGTCCTCCAAAAGTTTCCTCTGTGCTGTCAAGAAGTAAGCTGCTGGCTTCCGGCTTAACGCGTCTGCTACCACGTTAGCCTTGCCTGGATGATAATGTAGCTCTATCTCAAAATCTTTCATCAACTCGAGCCATCGACGTTGCCTCATATTTAACTCCTTCTGCGTGAAGACGTACTTGAGACTTTTGTGGTCTGTATAGATTTCCACTCGTTCCCCATATAAGTAATGTCTCCATAGCTTCAGAGCAAATACAACGGCTGCAAGTTCCAAGTCATGAGTCGGATAATTCTTCTCATGTACTCGTAACTGCCTAGATGCATATGCAATCACCTTGCCATGCTGCATCAATACGCATCCCAAGTCTTTCCCTGATGCGTCACTGTAGATCATATATCCTCCTGAGCCTGATGGAATCGTCAATACTGGTGCTGTAGTCAGCCGCTTCTTCAACTCTTCAAAGGCTGCTTGACACTCGTCGGTCCATATAAATTCTTGATCTTTACAAGTCAGACGAGTCATAGGTGCCGCTATCCTTGAGAAGTTTTTTACGAACCGTCGGTAATATCCCGCAAGTCCAAGGAAACTCCTCACCTCTGCTGCTGATTTAGGAACAGGCCATGTCTCAACTGCTGAGATCTTCTCTGGATCAACAGAAATACCATCTCCTGTAATAACATGTCCAAGAAATGAAACTCTGTCCAAGAAGAACTCACATTTGCTGAGTTTAGCATATAACTGCTCTCTCCTCAAAGTCTCTAGAACAATCCGCAGGTGCTCCTCATGCTCCTCGTGGCTCTTCGAATAGACAAGTATATCATCTATGAAGACGACCACGAACTGGTCCAAGTACTGGTGGAAGACTCGATTCATCAAGTCCATGAAGATCGCTGGAGCATTGGTCAATCCAAATGGCATGACCAAAAACTCGTAGTGCCCATATCTTGTTCTGAATGCGGTCTTCGGAATGTCCTGCTTCCGTACCTTCACTTGGTGATATCCCGATCTCAAATCTATCTTCGAGAATACCTTAGCTCCACTGAGTTGATCAAACAGGTCATCAATACGTGGCAATGGATATTTGTTCTTCACTGTCACTGCATTCAAGGCTCTGTAGTCAATGCACATACGCACTGACCCATCCTTCTTGGGTACAAACAACACTGGTGCTCCCCAGGGTGATGCACTTGGTCGGATGAAACCTTTCTCCTCTAGCTCTTTTAACTGTGCCTTCAGCTCGTCCATCTCCTTCTTCGCCAGTCTGTAAACATGCGATGCTATAGGTGCTGCTCCGGGTGCTAGTTCAATTGAAAACTCTACGTCTCGGTCTGGGGGTAGTCCTGGCAAATCCTCTGGAAAGACGTCTAGAAATTCTGAAATAATAGGGTGATAGACAACATCGTCCATTGCGAGCTGCATACCATCAAGGATTTCTGTGGATCCTCGGGCAAACTCAAGTTCAGGCTGGCCTGGTACCTTAAAAAGAATGCTTCCTCCAAAGCAATCGAAGAAAGCATGGTACTTGCTTAGCCAGTCCATTCCAAGCACAATATCAAAAGTCGGCATAGGAAGGACTAAGAGTTGGGCGTTCATCTCTCTGCCACGTATCACTATAGGGCTCGATCTACAAACTCGAGTAACTGGTACAACTCCTCCTCCGGTAAGAATTTAACACAACTAGATAATGGTGTAGAAGCAATATTGTGTTTGGCAATAAAACTAGATGATATGAATGAGTGGGTGGCTCCCGTATCAAATAATGTCACAGCGGGAAAAGTAAAAGCAAGGGTAATACCTGCTATGACATCCACCTCATGATCCATGTCATCTACCTCCATTGCAAAAGCTCGCCCGTTCCTCTGTGGTTGTCCATGTCCAGTCCTCATATACTGCTCCTCCTGAGTGGGTAGCGGTGGTCCTCTCTGAAATCCTCCTGCTGCTGGGGGTCGAGGTGCTCCCGGTCCGGTCATCTGCTGGGCTGGCTTCGGTGCTGGAAGCGCTAATCTCTGAACTGGCGGTGGAAGTGCCTGCTGCATGGGACAGTCTCTCGCCAGGTGCTGTCCAGAGCCACATCTCTTACACTGACCCAAGCGAGTCCGCCAATCTCTCAAAATATGTCCGATCTTCCCACAATAATTACATTAGGGTTTTTCCGGAATCTGGTACGGTCTGGCTCTGTGTTGCTGATGCTGTTGTGCCAAGGGGCGTCTGATAGGTCCTTCCTGTTGTGTCCTGGCTGGGCCCTGCTGTATCCTTGCTGATCCTTGTTGTGTCCTCAGCTGAGCTCCCCTTCCTCTGCTAATGGTTTCCTGAAATCTGGCCTCTGTCAGTAGCTCAGCATAAGAGACTCGGGACTGCGAGCTTGTATAATGTTGTAGCTCCTGGGTCAGTCCTCGATGAAATCTCTTAGCCTTAGCCAAGTCATTTAGTATCAAAGCAGCGCCATATTTGCTGAGTCGACTAAACTCGGCATCATACTCATCCACGGTTCGGTTCCCTTGCTCCAAGTGAAGAAACTGATCATACAAGGTGTCCCTGACAGTGTCCGGAAAGTACTTTCCCTCGAAGCACTCCAAGAACTGCTCCCAAGTCTGGTAAGTACCCAACTGGCGCTCCATGGATTCCCACCAGTGATGAGCATTACCATCTAGAAGCGTCCGTACACCCGTCATCCATAGGTCCGTCGGTAACTGTGATGCCTCCAGTAGCTTCTGTGTGTGAGTGATCCAGTTGGTAGTCTCCTCCGGGCTCTCAGTGCCCTTGTACTGCCTTGCACCCATATGAACAAAATTCTTTACTGATCCAACCCTAGCTCGAGGTACTGGAGCTAGTGCTTGGGCTGGTACAGTAGCATGTGCAGCCATCCTCTCCAGTACTGCCATAAATTCTTGTCTCAGTTCGGCTGCCTGCTGCCTCTGCTCGGCTGCCTGCTGCCTTTGTTCCTGTATCATCATCTGAAAGAATTGGAACATCTGCGCTTGGCCATCTTGCGGTACCGGGGCAGGTGGAGGGTTCCCAATAGGTGAAGCGGGAAGATCAGATGGAACTGGGGTGTGAGTCTGTCCATCTGGCCTCGGAAGTCTAGGAATCGCTGGGGTCCCTCCTTGAGTCTGACCATTGACTCCAGAAGTTGCGTCGCCATCGGCGGCAGTACATCCATTCTGCAAATCCATCTCTCTGCAGTTGATGTACGAAACGATTAGAAAAGTACAGGAATCAAACAGGATGCAAGTATTAAATAGGAAGGATGAATTTCAATCAAGCGTGGATGAGATCCTTATTCTCTATTCCTATACGCAGGCTTGTTCGGTACAGTTACGTAACCGAGACAATATATTCTTGACCTGTATGGGCCACCACAAAAATATGTCACGCCCCAGTCCCAAAATACGTAGGACTAGGAATACGTAACACGCCAGTCGTATGTATACGAACTCCAATATATGGAAACCATATACACACGTACGCTGTACATGAATATCCAATCCACAGTGGTAAATATATGTCACAACAAGTCACACGCAGTTCTATATCTCATCCACAGCACAAATAATAGAATAAAGGAAATCAATAACTGAATATCAAAGAAGCAGTCTCAAATAGTAATCTCAAAGTGCAATAGTCGGGTGGAGATAAATCCACTGCAAATCGACTATAATAAACTACTAAAGAGAGAAGAGAATAAACTCTAATATAAGAATAAATGTCTAGAAGAGAATAGCAACTAGAATCTCTAAACAGCTGTAAATAAATCACATATAATCAGAAGATAAGATCGTCTCAAACTGATAGGTAGCGTCAGGTCCAGGTCCATACTCCTGTGGATACTCCTGCTCATCTATATCTGGAAAATGGACCAGGTCCTCAGAGGGACGTAACAAGTATACTTAAACACATGCCAATAAAGTACTGAAATTAAACATCCATTGGGGTCGCCTAACCATCTATGTGAATGCAGTTAAGAACACCTTTCCCCACAAGTGAGATATCTGGCTGAAAACTGGGATTTGGCATGGTTCTCTTTTGAAGAGCCAGGAGCCTAAAAGGCACATCGTCTTTTGAACGCCGGTGGCCCGCCTGATAGTACATAATTTATAGTGGTCATCATCACCCGTATCTCCAGCGGAGAATCCGGACTTCACAGAAAAAGTGCAAAAGAGCTCAAATGCGGTACTTGTTGTTCTCCCCACCCAATGCTCTAAGCATGTCATGTCCATGACACGATAAACCTCTAATAACCGCCAGGTCTACTAGTATGCAAAGTTTCTATTGGCAGTTATCCCTATCCGTCGCACGACCTATACGTACCAGTGGCCAGCCGAGTACGCAAGTCCGTGTCCTACATGTGACTCACACTCGTGTAAGAATAGTGTCATGGCCAATGAAACATAAATGCCTCATGAAGATGGGGTAGTCTCATAAAGTAGGTCCAATGCATGTACATAAATAAAAATATAGCACGACGACACCGTCGTTGCACCCAAGTTTCCTTGGACGCGCAGTTTAAATAGCAGTTAAAATAAATGAACTAAATAAGCAGAAAATAAATATGCATGCCTCATATGGAATGTAAAAACAGTACAATGGCAAGGTATACTTGCATGGCAAGAAATCTGTAAAGTGTACGCGCCCAAATATCAAGGACACTGAACCTGGAACTAAGGACTCCGAACAACGTCTTCGGATGCTGAAATAAACATCACCAACGTTTCCGGAATGAGCAAAATAGCTAAAAAATACATCCCTTTTGCCCCATTTGGATACAGGGGCAAAACGGTAATTTCGGGCAAAAGTGGGGTCCACATGTGGCCCACTTTGCACCGAAAAGTGTGCCGAGGGTAACAGTCTCTAAATGGGACAAACTATAGGTCAAACAAATCTAGATGTCAATACGAACCCAACGGTATGTCCAAATGTGGATTCCGATGAGCCGAACACTAATTTGTCCAAAAAGTCAACTGTGGGGCCCGCCAATTGGCGATTTGGTCAACCGTCTCAGAATCGCGTGAAATTTGGGTCACAGGACCAGCGCGTTACCACGAGTCCAGTGGCGCAAGTTTCGTCGCAATCTGACAAGCGTGCACAAAATACGTGCGAGTTCCACAAAAGTTGCGACACGAGATGTGTCCGCGGATACGGCCTGATTCCGGCGCGCTCACTCGTCCGAATCAGTCCCCACGAATTTTCACGTGTCCCGTTATGCTTTGTGCACCATTTGGTACACTTGGCACACGGCGGGGCGGTCCCGTTTGGCGGGGCGCGCTCCGATCTCCAACTTTTGGAAAACCGAAAAAAGTGGGTGCGCACAGTTTTGTGACGAATATATTTTTGTCCACAGCAACTAATAGCATAAAGTTATAATACAGAAAATAAACTAGGTCATGTAATCTACAGGTATCAAAAAGAATCACCGAATTCGGATCTCTGTGGTGGGAGATACGAACTCGGCAATATGGGTGGTCAATCTGGAATTCTGCGATTGCAGAATTCTGTCTGCTCGTCCAACTTTGGACGCTGTTTTTCACCTAGGGGCACACGTTTTCCGAGGTTGACTATAAAACAAATACTGGAGAGGGTTGAGGGAAGATCATACCTATGAAAACGGAACAGCGTTTGGTCGAGCGAGTCAACGGAAAAATACGCCGGAGCGAAGGTGCCTCGAGTGGGAAACTGCAGTTCGCGATGTCGGCGTCGACGGGATGGTTGGATGGCTTGGCGGGGCTTCTCTGGCTGCGGTGACGGCTCTAGATGGGAAGGGGAAGTCTGAAGTTTCTAGGTTAGGGTTTTAGAGAGCTATTATATATATATATATATATATATATATATATATATATATATATATATATATATATATATATATATATATATATATATATATATATATATATATTGTATATTAGGAGAGAGAGGGGAAGTGGGTTGGAATCCGCGGGTTTAATAAAAAAAGAAGAAGTGGGCGGTCGGCTCCCTGGCTGAGTGGGTCACGCAGGCTAATTGTCAAAGGGGGGGCGGGTGAGTTCACAGCAACAGCAAGTTGCTAAGAGCAACTTTAGCATTGTTGTTGAATGGAATGCAAAGTGCTTTGTTATATTAATATTATTATTAATATATTAGTTAATTATTAAATTCTTATTTTTTTTTCTTTTCTTTATTTATAAAATATATATATACATATATATATATTTGTATATATATATATATATATATATATATATATATATATATATATATATATATATATATATATATACTCAAGAAAATTTATAGAATAGGGTATTGCACATCGTTAGGCTAGCAACTGCTTGAGGGGTCTCCTACATGGAATAAATTTCGAAAAATTCCTGATGGTCCCACAAGTCATCTAAGTGCCCGAACACCTAACATAAAAATTATTAAAAATCTATTTCTCCTATTTAGACCTAATTACTATAATTTAATTAATAATTAATAATTAAAAGGGTTTATACGATTTTTTAGGAAGGGGGTTTTACACTTACGACCAAGAATTAGTCGGTTTGACTTAGAAATGGCCTTATGACCTAGAATTGCATCAATTAAATTTATTTTTATTTTTGAACCTTGTATTGATGCAACATACCATATATAGGTCTCTATGATTCCATCTTGGACATCGATCATCATTCCTTGCTCGGGACCACAAGCGAGTACATTCTCTGACAGTTTTTATTATGTTGATTATTTCTATGATTCTAGGTGTAGTATATGCTTGATTCTGAAACTGTCGATACACTGGCTAGTATCATAGATACCTGTCATAAGGAGTCGTGATTGGAATCCATCGTGCTAGCTGGGACGGAGAAATATTAGCAGATTATGTAATCATACCCCACTTTACATACATTATAGCTCACCCCACATATCACGTTGTGTGTAGCTTGACCATTTACATGCCTCATAGCCTGTTAGCCAATCATATATAACAAGCCTGATCTAGTCCCAAGTCGATCACATAGCAAACTTATATTTCACAATACTTAGCTAGAGATTCTATTTTTTTTATTCCAGTTCATTCATTTCTAGCATTTACATATATCTGTTCATTGCTAGTTAGTACTATTGCTGATTACATATTTCCAATTTTCCTATATTTCTAGTATTTTTTCATCATGCATTTCCTTACACTGTCTTATAGTTTTTGTTAATATAAATAAAACTGCTATTTAGTGCTTGTGCTTCACTCCAATCCTGACTGGATAATATTTTTCAGAGGACCTTGAGAATTTCTGTCCTACTCACTATTTCCCTGGAGTAGAGGGAGACTACATACTGGAGATTCTAGAGGTGTCACACTCCTTAGAGGAGACACCACCCGCAGTCGTTTAGACAGCTTCTTGGTCTAGATATCTCTGTATTTATTGTTCTAAACTTGAGACTTTGATTATATTATTGTTGAGACTATTTATGTTGGGATAGCTAGACTCTAGATTATTGTTGTATTTGGGTTGTTGTGCTTGACTTATGTCGGTACTTTGTTATCTTTTTATATCTTATCATGCCATTATCTTCCTATAAAGTTGAACATTTTGAATAGTTGAGGGTATCAAAGTTGTAATTTAGCCTAAATAATATTAAAAATATCTCAGGGCTCAACTGATCACCAAAATGATGAGTCCTTGAAAGTTTTGCAAGTATTAGTAGCATGATGATGTGTCAATTGGGAAGGTTTTAGTGACAACATCTAGAGATGTCAAAAGTGAGAATGTTGACATGGGTTACAATGAATCATACGTAAAACACGACTGTCTGCCAAAGAAAAGCTTTCTTAATTCGGTCAATATACACAGGGTGAAACAGTTCTTAAGGAACCCCGGAAAGGGTTGTCGTCCGATGGGTACACAAAAGTGTCAAAGTTTCTTTGAGTAATGAACCATGCATATCTGTTGGAGTGAATTGTATGATAAGGAGGAGGCGAACCAAGGCTGTTGTCGCACTAATTTACACTACAAAATACATTGTTTTAGCGATGGAATTATCCGTTGCTAATATGCATTTTTTTGTCGCTATTTAATTTTAGCGACGGATTAGCAACGGAAAGGTTCCGTCAGAATAACTAATGTCGCTACAAAAATTCTGTCGCTAATCCGTCACTTTGAGCGACATTAAACCAGCGACGAATCAACGACGTACAAGTTACGTCGCTAAACTTTCTGACTACTTACAGACGGATTATAACGACGGATTATGTGAGCCAAAATTTATCAAATTTTTCAGAAGGTTTTGCACAGCTCACAGAGTTCATCGCTAATCCATCGCAAATCTGTCACTCTCAGTGACGGATTAGCGACAGATTTTAGCGACGGATTCTGATATTTATATGGCACATTTGTGTGTATCAGACATTTTAGTGACATAATTTTTCAACGCTGGGTAGTCGATGGCCTGATATTTTTCGTCAAAAATCCGTCGCTGACCTGAGATTTTCCAGATATTCCGTCGCTATTACGTCGTCTGTCCGTAGCTATTATATCGTCTGTCCGTCGCTAAAGGTAATATTTTTCCCAGAAATTAATTTCTGCTGAGCATATACCGGTTATACATTCACTAATTTTCATACAAATAAATTTCACACAAGCAAATTTTGCACAAACTAATAAAACACACACAAACATGTACAAATGTTATATATACGCCGAAATAATAAATTAGAGTAATCCAAACATGTACAAATAGCTGTTATATAATTCCACAAAGTCAAATAAATACAATAAAGTAAAAAAATACAACCAACTAAAAAAAATTCCACAAACTCAAAAAATTTATCAAGTCGACGGTGGAGGCGGAGGCGGCCACGGCTGTCGGCTAGCCATGTACTTCGCCACAACCAAAGCGATGATATCATGTATATCATCATGAGCAACAGAAGATGGAGAAGTGGCAGGAGCCGTCGAAGGAGATGGAGGACCCATCAATGTCGTCGGAGGAGCTGGAGCCGCCGGAGTAGCTGGAGGACCCAATGTAGTAGCCGTCAGAGGAGCCGTTGTAGTAGCCGTCGGAGGAGCAGGTGTTGCAGCATCACGACTGTCTATCAACTGTCGGACCAGCCAATGTAACTCATGCACAGTCATCGTGAGCTAATCCAGAGATATCGCACCAGAAGGAACGCCGAAGCCGGGCACTGATGGAGCTGGAGTAGCCGTCGGAGGATCTTGGAAAGAACCGACGACATCGATGCCAACGATCCGGTATCGTACACGCTGTCACATTTTTCTCTCCCGACAGCTTGTACCCACCGATCGTTTCTCTCAGTCGGCGTACTGCTCTCAGCGCCCCCCTCTAACGTCTCATACGTCTCCTATATTTATTTATATAAATAGGTTTAGAGTTAAGGATTTTAGAGTTATATGTGCTATATTTGATTTTGGTAAGAGTATCATATTAGATACTAGATATCATAGTATATGTATATAATTTGAGTTATATTTTCTATATTTTATTTTCATGATATCTTAAAATAGGATATTAACCAAGGTTCAAAGTATCAGAATCAAAATCGGTATCGGACCATTCCTATGAGGTTTAAAGTAAATTGAATAAAATTATAATTTACAGTATTTACAGTGTTCTTTCTTAAAATAAATATTAATAAAGGTGCATAATTTTAAGTATTTACAGTGTTATTTCTTAGTAATTTTGAAATTGAATGACCTAGAGTTGACCTATTTTGACTTTTTTGACCTAGAAACCTAGAATCTAATTAAATTATAAAAATAATCTAATTAAATTGACAAAATTTTATAATGATAACTTACATATGCTTTGGGTTCTCTCTCATCTACGAGCTTCCCATCATTCTTTCTTGTGTGGGTCCGCTGAAAGATTGCTGGAAAGTCGACGGTCTTGGGGTCTTCCCCGACTCTGGCGGCCTCGACGTACTGTAAAAATTAAGAAATTAAGAAATAAGCAAAAAAAATTAGAATTATAAAAAAACAAATCTAACGAAAATTTTTAATATTAACCCACCCGTCGAAAATGCTCGACAGTCAGAATGGATCCACCAGTATGAAGACCACCCTTAGCACGGGCAGCCTTCGCCTTCTCGCACTTGGCCTTGTAGGACGGGGTGTCCATCATCTTCTTCATCTCCTCCCGGTACTCCGCCTTCAGTCACTCCTTGCGGTGATCTGGTCCAAGTGACGCCAGCGTCTTCTGGTCATTGATCATATCCCTTAACCTCTTGCTGGCAACGGTCTTGTAGCACTTCCGGATATCACTATTTCTATGATCTGGCCACCAGTACAACCTCTGCAAATTAGAAAAATATTTTTTATCATTGTAATAAAAAAAACTATATATTATATAAATAAAATTCATATACATACCCTGAGCTTCTCCAGCCAAGTGAATCGTCGATCAAGCGGAATGTCACTGAAGTTGATATATGGGCCATCAAAGTAGTCCCGCATGATCTCTCTTAGATCATTCACATCCTTTATCGGGAAGAATATAAAATAAGTATACAATATACAATTAGAATATAAAATACAAAATAAATATGTGAATTGACAAATAAATGCTTACATCGCTCCATCGGCCTATAGCTCGGGATGACAGATATTAGTTGGCCGCTCTGGTAGAGTAGGAGGGTCTGCAAATCATGGACGGCGGACATATACTCCGTTGTCCACAAGAAGGCCTGAAAATGGATTTGCTCCTATAGGAGCAACTGGTGGAGTAGCCAGTATAGTAGTGCCAGTAGTGGCTGGAGTAGAAGAAGGGGTAGCAGCTGATGACAATCCGGGAGATGGAGTAGCTCTTCCTTTTGAAGAATGAGTATATGGCGGGGATAAACTATCTGTCGCATCTACTAACTCGTCCTCAGGTCATGTGCGAGAATCTAGGGTAGTAGGCGTAGTGGACGGCTACTCCAGCTCCATCAGTGCCCGGCTTCGGCGTTCCTTCTAGTGCGATGTCTCTGGATTAGCTCACGATGACTGTGCATGAGTTACATTGGCTGGTCCGACAGTTGATAGACAGTCGTGATGCTGCAACACCTGCTCCTCCGACGGCTACTACAACGGCTCCTCTGACGGCTACTACATTGGGTCCTCCAGCTACTCCGGCGGCTCCAGCTCCTCCGACGACATTGATGGGTCCTCCATCTCCTTCGACGGCTCCTGCCACTACTCCATCTTCTGTTGCTCATGATGATATACATGATATCATCGCTTTGGTTGTGGCGAAGTACATGGCTAGCCGACAGCCGTGGCCGCCTCCGCCTCCACCGTCGACTTGATAAATTTTTTGAGTTTGTGGAATTTTTTTTAGTTGGTTGTATTTTTTTTACTTTATTGTATTTATTTGACTTTGTGGAATTATATAACAGCTATTTGTACATGTTTGGATTACTCTAATTTATTATTTCGGCGTATATATAACATTTGTACATGTTTGTGTGTGTTTTATTAGTTTGTGCAAAATTTGCTTGTGTGAAATTTATTTGTATGAAAATTAGTGAATGTATAACCGGTATATGCTCAGCAGAAATTAATTTCTGGGAAAAATATTACCTTTAGCGACGGACAGATGATATAATAGCTACGGACAGACGACGTAATAGCGACGGAATATCTGGAAAATCTCAGGTCAGCGACGGATTTTTGACGAAAAATATCAGGCCATCGACTACCCAGCGTTGAAAAATTATGTCACTAAAATGTCTGATACACACAAATGTGCCATATAAATATCAGAATCCGTCGCTAAAATCTGTCGCTAATCCGTCACTAAGAGTGACAGATTTGCGATGGATTAGCGATGAACTCTGTGAGCTGTGCAAAACCTTCTGAAAAATTTGATAAATTTTGGCTCACATAATCCGTCGTTATAATCCGTCTGTAAGTAGTCAGAAAGTTTAGCGACGTAACTTGTACGTCGTTGATTCGTCGCTGGTTTAATGTCGCTCAAAGTGACGGATTAGCGACAGAATTTTTGTAGCGACATTAGTTATTCTGACGGAACCTTTCCGTTGCTAATCCGTCGCTAAAATTAAATAGCGACAAAAAAATGCATATTAGCGACGGATAATTCCATCGCTAAAACAATGTATTTTGTAGTGTAAATTAGTGCGACAACAGCCTTGGTTCGCCTCCTCCTTATCATACAGTTCACTCCAACAGATATGCATGGTTCATTACTCAAAGAAACTTTGACACTTTTGTGTACCCATCGGACGACAACCCTTTCCGGGGTTCCTTAAGAACTGTTTCACCCTGTGTATATTGACCGAATTAAGAAAGCTTTTCTTTGGCAGACAGTCGTGTTTTACGTATGATTCATTGTAACCCATGTCAACATTCTCACTTTTGACATCTCTAGATGTTGTCACTAAAACCTTCCCAATTGACACATCATCATGCTACTAATACTTGCAAAACTTTCAAGGACTCATCATTTTGGTGATCAGTTGAGCCCTGAGATATTTTTAATATTATTTAGGCTAAATTACAACTTTGATACCCTCAACTATTCAAAATGTTCAACTTTATACCCTCAACTTCGATAGGTGCTAACTTAATACCATCAACTATATAATAAGTTTCATGTTAATACACAAAATTTTAAAAAGACAAAAATATCCCTCCCTTTCCAACTCCGACCACCCTGCCCAACCCCTTCGCGGCCGCCCCCTACACCCGCCCCCATGACACCCACCCCCACACCCGTCCCTGCGTCCCCCTACGAACCTCTCACCCCAGCCCGCGACCCAGTGGCCCCACACGGCTCTGGGCCGGCTTAGGTTGTGCCTTGCGCTCACATCCGGTTACGCGCCGAGCCGTCCCATGCGGCCTCCGACTGTTGTTGCTTCATAAAAATTAATGGGTCTTGGGGTTACCCATTCTTACATGCCGACTGTTGTTGCTTCATAAAAATGATTGTTTCTACACCACATGTGATTGATTCTGGGTGATTAATTTCTTAATTGTACTTTTCTCGGCATGTGAAGAAGACTGTACAAATCTCACTTGCCAAGACTCGGAATGGGTGATTGATTCTGGTGCTTCCTACCATGCTACTCCCCGGAAGGACTACTTCACTTCGCTTCGTGAAGGTAACCTTGGGACGGTAAAAATGGGTAACAAAAACTCTTCTCAAATTCTTGGCATTGGAAATATTTGTGTTACAACTAACATTGGAACAAAGATGGTTCTAAAAGATGTTAGATTTGTGCCCGATCTTCGTCTTAATCTTCTCTCCACCGGCAAGCTTGATGAAGAAGGATACACAAGCAACTTTGATAAAGGATGTTGGAAGCTTACCAAAGGTTCACTTGTACTTGCGAGAGGAAAGAAGTGTTGCACTCTCTACAAAACTCAGTTCCACTTGGAGAATGATGGACTTGGAACAGTGGAAGGTACCTCTATGGATTTGTGGCACAAGCGGCTTGGCCACATGAGCGAGAAAGGACTACAAACTCTCGCAAGGCGGCAACTACTTCCATCCATGCAAGGTATATCATTATCCCACTGTGATCATTGCTTAATTGGAAAACAACATCGGGTACCTTTTGTTAAAAACTATAACAAAAAGGAAACCGGCATATTGGACTTAGTCTACTCGGACGTATGCGGACCCATAAATGTAAAAACCTTTAGTGGTGCCTCCTACTTTGTGACCTTCATTGATGATGCATCTAGAAAAGTATGGGTGTATGTCCTAAAAGCCAAAGATCAAGTCTTTGAAGTTTTCAAAGATTTTCATACCAAAGTTGAAAGAGAAACCGGAAAGCTCTTGAAGTGTATTCACACGGATAATGGTGGTGAATATACTTCAAGGATGTTTGAAGACTATTGCTCTAAATATGGCATTAGACACCAAAATTCTATCCCACACACACCACAACACAATGGGGTTGCAGAAAGAATGAACCGCACAATTGTGGAAAGGATAAGGAGTATGTTATCCTTAGCTAAATTACCAAAAATATTTTGGGGAGAAGCAGTACGAACAGCCTGCTACTTGATAAATTTGTCCCCCTCAGTTCCTTTGGATGGAGATATTCCTGAAAGGGTTTGGAGTGGAAAGGATATTTCCTATTCCCACTTGCGTGTGTTCGGGTGCAAAGCATTTGTGCATGTACCTAAGGAGAAAAGAACAAAACTTGATGACAAATCCATTCCATGCATCTTCTTGGGATATGGAAATGATGAATTTGGATATAGGTTGTGGGATCCTAAAAACAAGAAAATTGTGAGGAGCAGGGATGTTGTATTTCGTGAAGATAAAACACTTACTGATTTTGAAAAAGAAGAGGAGCCACAAAACACTCACATCGTCCCAGATCCAATCTCCACACCGGTTGTTTTACCTTCTCCTATGTTAGAAAATAATAATTTTCAAGATGTGCAGGAAGAAGAAATTACAGGTTCCCCAGGTTTTGATCAGGGGGAGCATGAACATGCAGAGCCACCTCATATGGATCAGCTACAAGTACCTCAGTTGAGACGGTCGGATAGAGATCGACAACCCTCAACTAGATATCCTACTTCAGAATATACTATGGTGACAGATGCAGGTGAACCAGAAAGTTTCCATGAAGCACAAGTACATGAAGATCATACCAAGTGGAAGAAAGCCATGCAAGAGGAGATGGATTCCTTGCATAAGAACCACACTTATGACTTGGTGGAGCTACCGAAGAACAGAAAAGCCTTGAAGAACAAATGGGTGTTCAAAATCAAGAATGAAGGAAATGACCAAGTCAAGTACAAAGCTCGCCTCGTGGTGAAAGGTTTCAGTCAGAAGCAATGTATTGATTATGAAGAAATATTTTCTCCTGTTGTGAAGATGTCTTCTATTCGGGTTATTCTTGGTCTTGTCGCTTCTCAAGATCTTGAAGTTGAGCAGTTAGATGTGAAGACTGCATTCCTCCATGGTGATTTGGCAGAGGAAATCTATATGGAGCAGCCAGAGGGTTTCAAGGTAAAAGGCAAAGAACAGATGGTTTACAAATTAAAGAAAAGCTTGTACGGGCTCAAGCAGGCACCGCGACAGTGGTATAAAAGGTTTGATTCTTTTATGCTTGACCATGGGTATAAAAGAACATCTGCAGATCATTGTGTTTATATCCAAAAGTTCTCTGATGATGATTTCATTATTCTCTCTTTATATGTTGACGATATGCTTGTTGTTAGAAAAGATATGTCTAAAATTGACAGGTTGAAGAAAGAGCTGAGCAAGTCCTTTGACATGAAGGACTTAGGAGCGGCACAACATATATTGGGAATGAAAATCTCTCAGGACAGAAATACGAAAAAGTTGTGGCTATCGCAAGAAAGATACATTGAACGTGTTCTGGAGAAGTTTAATATGTTGAACTCCAAGCCGGTCAGCACACCGCTAGCAGCTCATTTTAAGCTAAGCACACAACAAAGCCCTTCAAGAGAGAAGGAGAAGGAGGAGATGAGGAGCATTCCATTTGCCTCAGCCGTCGGTAGCTTGATGTACTCCATGGTTTGTACAAGACCCGACATAGCACATGCAGTTGGTGTGGTAAGCCGTTTTCTTGCCAATCCGGGTAAAGAACATTGGGAAGCAGTAAAATGGATCCTAAGATATCTTAGAGGAACTTCTAAATATTCTTTATGTTTTGGAAATGGCAGACCTATCTTGGAGGGTTTCACTGATTCTGATATGGCAGGTGACTTGGACAAAAGAAAGTCCACATCTGGATACTTATTTATCTTTGCAGGGGGAGCCGTATCATGGCAATCAGAGCCAGTGTAGTAGTGCCAGTAGTGGCTGGAGTAGAAGAAGGGGTAGCAGCTGATGACAATCCGGGAGATGGAGTAGCTCTTCCTTTTGAAGAATGAGTATATGGCGGGGATAAACTATCTGTCGCATCTACTAACTCGTCCTCAGGTCATGTGCGAGAATCTAGGGTAGTAGGCGTAGTGGACGGAGGATGCTGAGAAGATGATCTTCTATGAACTTATCATCGTCGTCGTCTTCGTCCTCATCCCGCCATACTATAGGAAAATCTGTAGCAAATAAAAAAATGGTGTCATCAAACAGATAATCATAAAATAACTGTGTGGTAAAATAAGTAAATACTAGTGTGATGATAAAATAAATAATAATCGTTTCATGAAATAATTAAATAAATATCTAAGCTAATGCATATATATTTACGTATTAATCTTCTTCATCTTTCGAATCGTCATCGTCTGCCGAATCTTTTTCTGAATCGTCTCCATCTCCTACTTCTTCATTTTCATTTTTACTTCCACTATCACTATCACCTTCATCTTCAATTATTGTTCCTAGCTCGATACCTCCATATCAGAGTTTTCCTCTATATGAGTTAAATCTTCTATGTTAATTCTTCTTCAACTTTATCATCCTCTACGGTAAAGTCAACCCCTATACCATCAACACCGGCCGAACTCATATATGCAAGTTGAAACATAACCACCTCATCCTCTTGGTATGCTAGATCTCCAATATTATATGTATTTTTAGATTTATCTTTGCATACAGGCCACTAATCTTTATTATTGCGTCGTCGACTAGGATAGCTCGTATAATACACTTGAACCGTTTTACTAGCCAACACAAATGGTTCAAAATCTATATATCTTTTTCCATATTTTATATCAACAAACCCAAATTGTTTGTCAATTTTCTATCCTTGCTTGGGTGTTGTGTCGAACCAATCACATTTAAATAACACAATTTTTGTCTCATAAGAGTAATCCAGCTCCACGATATCTCTTAGTACACCATAATAATCGAATTCTGGATCGGCATCGTAGACTGAACCCCTCACACATACTCCAGAATTCTTTGTATAATTAGCCTCCTCATCGACAAATGATTGATTAATAGACTTATCAATGGTTCTAAATTTGAAGCCATTGATAGTGTATCCATCGCAACACTTTGCCCTCTTACTTGGTCCGATAGCTAATGCTCGAAGTCGTTCGTTCTGTAAGTCTGTACCATAACAAAAAACCTGAAACATCACGTATCATATAGACATTAGACAAATATTGGTCTGAATGCTAAATTTAGAATGCTTAATATTTAGGATCCGTACATAATTATGGATCTATGATAGAAATTTTCTATCAACATCTCTAGCAAGATCATCTTCGTTAATATTAGGTCTCTTCATTTTTACTTCAGCTATAAAAGTACTTTGATAATAAGGAGAACAGTTAGAGTAATTATTTTCCAAGTATATACAAAATTAAAATATCTAGGAAAGATGTGTCACTTACTTCTCAATATCTTGCATCTCTTTTATACCACTATTTAAAAATATATACCGATGAGTGACTTGAAACTCATCGTCTTCCAACAAACGTACTTTAGTAACACTTGTAGGCTTCCCTCCAATTTTGAAGAAAGTGTGGATTACACTATTTAGGGCATCAACTCCACCATCATCATTCCTTGGGGCTCTATTGCGATTTATTCTGACATGAGTGTCAAAGTAGATGGAGCAGAAGTTTGAAACCTCCTCAATGATATATGCTTTGGATATCGAAGCTTCTACATGAGCCTTATTGCCAACCTTCTTCTTCAGGTGATGTAGATACCTATAGATAATATATTGAATCTTAGAATTATTTGAATACAAAAATTATTAGTATAAAGAATTTATACCTCTCAAATGGATACATCTATCGATAATGAACGGGAGCACCGACGTGTGCTTCATATGCAAGATGAATGCAAATGCTCCATACTATCAAATAAATTGGGGAAAAACACAATTTCTAACTTACACAATGTCAATACAATCTTTCCCTCAAGTTATATTATATGTTGCACCGTCAACTTGCTTGAACACAAATCTCTAAAGAATATAGATAATTCGGCCAATGGAGTCCATACTTGATGATGCAATATCTCTCTCAGAGAAATATGTAGTAACCTCTCCATAAATACATGGCAATCATGACTCTTCATCCCTGTCAGCTTGCATTTGTTAAGATCATCACATCTTGCTATATTTGACACATAGCCGTCAGGAAATCTCAACTTTGAAATCTAGTTGCATATTATCAATTTATGCTCCCTACTCAATGTAAATGGCGCTGGAGGCTTGACCCAATTATCGTTTTTACTCCATTTTAGGTGCAAATATGAACGCCTGCATATAATTTCCAAGTCCTTTCTTGCTTTGACATTGTCTTTCGTTTTCCTCTTGATATCCATCACCATATTGAAGATGATTTCGAATACATTTTTTAATATGCATGACATCAAGATTATACCTTATGAGATTGTCCTTCCAATAAGGTAAGTCCCAAAAGATACTCTGCTTCGTCCAATTATGCCTACGTCCAAACCCTTCAAAGTGATCGGCCGATATCAGATCTTCCATCACACTCGGCAATTCATCTACCTCTTTCCAAACTTTGTCTCCTATCAATCTCAACGGGGGAGGAGATAGTTCTTGTTTACCAGCTCTAAAGGCATATATGTTCCTTCTCCACGAATGCGAAGCTGAAAGGAACTGACGGTAACAATAAAAAAGTATGCTTTTCCTCCATTCTGGAGACGAAATACCTTACTCTTTTTAATACATATTGGACAAGACAAATTACCATGAGAACTCTACCCCGATAACACCTCATATGCTAGAAAATCGTTGATGGTCCACATGAGAGACGCTCTCATCTGAAAGTTCTGCTCCTTCGATATATCATATGTCTGAACGCCGAATTGTCATAATTGTTTCAACTCATCCACCAATGGCTGCAAGTAGATATCGATGTTCTTCTTTGGATTTTTGGACCGGGTATAATAAGTGTCAAGAACATGTAAGGAGTCTTCATACACATCCACGGTGGTAGATTGTAAGGAGTCAATATCATCGGCCAACAAGAGTACTGAGATTCTGACTGTCCGAATGGAGTGAATCCATCAGAACATAAACCCAACATGATATTCCTGGGCTCCGCAACAAATTCAGGAAGACACAGATCAAAATATTTCCATGCCTCTCCATCAGAAGGATGGGATAATTCTCCTTCATCCATCTTTCATTCCATGCTATGCCATATCATGTGTTGTGTTGTGTTGTATTTGCGGAGATATATATCATCTACAGCCTCTTTGTGATCGGTAAAAACTGTATGTACTTATAGGGATGTAACCTTGCTCGGGCAATTGACTTTTCTTTGCCGCAAATTGTCTTTTACCGTTCCGCATAAAAATACATTTATCTTTATCATTATTCTCCTTGTAGTACAACATGCAACTGTTTCGACAACAATCTATCTTTTCGTAGCCTAATCCGAGTTTTCGTATCATTATCTTTGACTTGTTAAAGTTTTCAGGCAACTCCTTCGATTCTTTTGGCAACAACTCTATAACAAACTTAATTATCCGGTCGTAACATTCCTGTGACAAGTTAATTAAAATTAGACTTTAGGTTCAACAACCGCATCACCACCGACAGGACAAAATAAGAATCACAATCCGAGTATAACAGAGTATCTGCATTCTTGAATATATCATAGAATTCTTTCGCATTAGGATTAGGATCCTCCGGATCAAAACTCGGACCAGCCGCATCAAATAGCAACTTACGCGCCAGGTTTCGCGGTCGATATTCAAAGTTATCTCCAAGAGTGAACTATTCTACCTCTGTATTGAAGGATAAATTATGATATTGTAAAAACAAAGGTTCTCCTTAAGCCATCAACTTATTGTAGTTCAGTACAAAATCTTTCTTGTAGAGATGCTCCCTCACGAGATCCACCTCTTTGAATAGTATATTATGACATTTGAAACAAGGACACTTGGTGAGCCTCCCATCCATGAAATGAGGTTGACTACGGACGTATTTGAGAAATTCTTCAACGCCCGCCATGAAATTATCTGTCAAACCAATCATACTCTCATGTCGTCGATTGTACATCCATGATCGATCAACTAAGTATCGACTCATTGATGCTACATGTACCATATATATTAATTCAAAAAATATGGATTAATTAGATTCAAGATGAGTTAAGATATTTGCCTAAGGATTAGTTATTTTTACTTTTCTAGTGAAATAGAATTAATCTATTATTTTTATATTTCTAGTGAAATAAAATTAATCTGTTACTTTTACGTTTCTAATTTTATATTTCTAGTAAAATAGAATTAATCTGTGAAATAGAATTCAAACAATATGGCATCCAATTTTACGTTTCTAGTGAAATAGAATTAATTTATTATTTTTAAACAGCTCAATTTTGTTTCTATTTTCCATAAAAAATTAACTAATTTGGTCTCCATTATGATTTCTACATGGAGTTTGTGCTCATTTTGGGGGAATTACGAGATTAATGCACCAAGTATGTGTCATGAGACCAATTTGGTCTAATTAGACTTAGATCAGGGTTGTGAGACTAGTTACGTATTTATAATTGGATACAAGTATGTCGTATCAGGATACGATATGATACTTTGCGATACGGAACTTATTTTGTGTGATTTATGTTAATTCTCTTCAATTTCTATTGTAACTAGTTATATTAGTTATTATTATATGTAATTGAGATGTATATATGTTTATTATAGAGAATGGTGAGTTTTGACTCTTTATTTGGGTGTGTGTCATAAAATATCTTGCATATGGATACTAGGTGTTTGATTCAATGCTTTAGTGTGTATCCTAATGTGTTATAGCATAGGTGTATCAAATGAGCTTTTGGTTGGATACTTGTGGGTGTGTCATGACACTTTAAGTGTTTTATTAAATACCAACTAGTGTTAGTGTGGGTAAGTCTATAAATATATGGTGTTGCATGTAATATTCAATTGTGTTTTATCCATATAAGATCTCTCTCTCTCACTCTCTCTCTCTCTCTCTATATATATATATATATATATATATATATATATATATATATATATATAAGAATGTGATGTGTTCACTGTGTTAAGTGATTAGATCATTGTGTGTATGTGTGATTTGTAAGGGAGCAAGGAGTGTCGGGGTTGTTGATATTATTTGCTGTTGTTGTTGATATAGTGAGAAGCAATAGCAACATGCATTAGTTGTTGTTGTTGATATTATTGATGTTGTCGAGGTTGTGAATGATACTGTGTGAGCAATTTGGTTGGATGTGCACTAATACGTGCATGAAGGAGGGTAAACCAAGGAGGCGGTAGTTCACGTAGTTTGCTACTCTCTGAGCAAGAGCTCTGGGCAGTGGGTGTTTACAGTAAGGAAAAGTGATACCATGTATCAGATGGGGTGTTAGGTTTGGATGAAAGAAAGGGAAATATGAGCTCGAGGTCTGAACTGAATGTATCAGTAATGATACATGACAGCAGTAGGTATCAACTGTGTAGGGAGCACTGCACAGTGCTCTATTGTGAGTGTTGTGATGGTGAGTATCAGTGGGTATAAGAGATATGTGTGTGTGTCTGTATCGAATTGGAAGTGCTTGGGGGTTATATGGGTAGGTAACACTCTTTAGTATATCAAGTGGTATCAGTAGCCTATGAATGGATTTTAGGAAATGTTGGACAATGAAGTTGTCACGCCCCGCTCCCAGAATACTGGGTAAATACGGGGACTGACATGGCCAACCGTACCTTGCAGAATACCGAAGTAAGCCACAATATGTTAAGGTTGTCAAGAAGACAGATGGGTGAACTCTAGCATGTTATGATGTCAGTTCTAAGGCCGACAAATCCTATTATCTCAATCCAACAACACAAGTACAAGAGTATATCATACATGAAAGTAAAGAGGCATCCCAAATTATATGTCGCATATGCTCATGAAGCTAGTGAATAAAAAATACTTCACTAGAAGAGTTTAAATATACATGATCAAATATACTAGCTATGGTCTAATATTTACATCATGTTGACCGCAGTCTCAAAAATATAAGGAGCTAACTCTGCCCCTAGCTAAACACCACAAAATAAAGTAATCAAGACGAGGGGTGGAAGAAGAAACCCACACGCGAACTTCCGCCGCAGTCCTACGATTGCGAGCCATCTTGCTGGAAGTGCTGTGGATCCTGATTCTCTTCGGGGTAACCTGGCCATGCAAAGCCAGTGGGGTCAGAACCCTAATCAACAAGTACCATAAAGGGGCTCGAGGTGATAGACCAGACACATTACAACATAAGAAGAAAGAGACCTATAAGAAATAAATGCTGATCAAGACTTGTACGGTACTAATATACTAGTCTCAAGAATATTACTGGAAGAACTGATATTAAAAGCAATAATGAAAGTAAGACGACGAGCGGCAAGAGAGCATAGGAACTACTCTGGATCAGGACTACAACCCTTAAACCAAACAAGGATCGGGGTTGCAGTCCTTCACCCGAACAGAACATAGCACCCTAACCACGCGCCGGGAGAAAATAAAACTAGAAGAACGAGCTATAATGGAAGTAACATTATTCATCGTACGACGAAATAACTTTACATCTTGCTACGATTAACTAGCTAGGGTTGTCACAGGCATTAATTACTAAATAAATATTTTAAGAATATTGCTACCACCGACACTGTAGTTAACTCGGATGGCCAAGGGTACGCTTGTCTAGTAAACTTAAATGCACATTCAACCATACAATAACATAACTTGTTACTTATTACTAACATAAATTAAAATTATAAGCATAAACTTAAACTTGCAATCATAAACTTGCTTTATAAACATAAACTTGTATATAAACTTGCCTTGTTAGTGCCACAGCACGCGCAAACTTGGTCAGTCATGGAGCCCTTGCCTAGCAGGGTTGTCCATGCTGAATGGGGCCCTTAGGGATCGGGATAGCCGGTAGCGCAATATTCTTCCCTCCCAATGTTCTAGGTAAATCTTATCTTGTTTAATCATTCTAAATTATTCAAGTTCTCGAGTCGTGGACACTTGAGAACTCTCTAAAATAAAGATTCTCGAGTACAAGCTTTTTATTAGTTATCGTGTTTGCGACACGCGATACATTAGAAAATACTCACACTAGATTGCCTGATGTCAGATGCAATAGATTTTCATACACAAACATTTCTACGGTATCATGGGGATGGTAAACTTGTACATAAACTTGTCTTATGAACGCACATGCAAAACTTGTCTGGTATCATAAACTTGTATCGACATAAAGAAGCACACAACAATAATCACTAAAAAAAATTACTAAAATAAAATAGCAACATGGAACACAAAATGCACACAAGAATTCCTGGCCGCATGGACTCACTGGCCGCATGCACCCACTGGCCGTATGGACTCACTGGCCACATGCATCCATTTGCCTAATGGACTCACTGGCCGCATGCACCCACTGGCCGCATGGACTCACTAGCTGCAATGACGTCCCTCTTGGACTTAGCAAATTTTTTATTCGTTCAGCGAGTGAAAACACAAGGAGTTCAAGGACACTTGTGTAAATAAACAGTCATACGTCCAACAAGATGGACACATGCTGTCAGTATGCGGCAAGAGTTCAGGCTGACCAACTCTCTCGGGCCGCATGGCACTCTCAGCCGCATAGCTCGTTGTCCGCATGAAGACTTCGTCTTCTCCAATTGCAGGTTCTGCCATGGCCGAAAGCTCCAAAAATTTAAATTTTGTTTTCTTCATAAAAATCTCATTTTAACTCCAAATCAAGTAAAACAAAAGCCAAATTGCACGAAATAAAATGCTCTAACATAAGAAACAAATAGTTTTTGAAACCACTAAGTTTTAATTATTCAAAACCAAAGAAAACTCATAGAACACATAAAACCCTAAACTTGAAACTCAGATCCATATAAAAAATGTAAAAATATATGACTTCACCATTGAGTAAGATTTACTTGCTTTGGGTGGCTCCGAGCTCTACCTCTCACGGTCTAATTCACAACAACTTTCCCCTAGGGCTAGGGTTAGAGGGAGCTTGAGGGAGAGGAGGAAGAAGAAAAATGAAAATAAAGAAGAAGAAAAATAGGAGAGAGAGAGAAAAGCCCACATATATACTAAGAGATGAGAGAAAGAGGGTTTAGTCATGGGTTATCACGCCCCGATCTTTCGCCGAATTGGCTGTCTCCGCTAGGCGTGAATCACCACGCCAACGCTCCCCCAGGACGATCGCTCCAATATGGACGTGATGCCGCGCGAGCACTAGTTTCGACCACGCAAGGCCATAATCCGAATAGGCGGAGAAATAGATAAGCCACAAAGTCGCACCGATAGTCTGAATGTAGCGGAATAAGAACCGAACAAGCACTTGGTAACAAGTTCAGAGAATAGTCATAGGGGAAGCATTGAATGAACAAAAGTATGAAATAATAATATGCTCTTTATTGATAATCAAGAGTTATTACAAGCGGTGCTTGGCCGAGATTACAAGTCGCTCAAGCTCTCTCTCCCTCTCTAAACAATAAAGGCGTACCAAGCTGCTTACAGCTTGGGATGATACATAGGCGATGTTCCAATATTATGTCTTGTATATGTGCTTCATCTCCAGACGCAACACTCCAAGTCTCTATAGCGAACTCCACACCTTAGCACGCACAAGGGGACGCTCCACATCGAACGAGGTTCTCCCGTACCCTGCAAGCAATCTAGTGGGTTATCAGTACATGAATGCACTGGTGGGGAGGCTTTCCGCCTGCTCGACAAATCCAAACATGTTATATAGGTTCCGTGCACCATCTATTAAGTTATCTTTCTAATCTTGCCTTAGGATTAGTTTTATGGCATAAAATACAAAGCCTAACTCGTGTGGCAGTACGCCGTACGATAGAAGGGTAACACGGTAAAACTTACAAACTTACCATTCTTCCTTCCCTGTCCAATGACACAACCGAGTTAGCAAAACACAAATATATACATATATTGAAATCCAAGGCATCGTATAGTGAACACATGTATACTACAAGTGTGTTTCTAAATCAGGTGCACGAGTTTGCTTAAATTATGAAACACAAGTTACTTTGTTACTCAGATTCAGGCGTGTTACCCAGGTTATTCAATGATTATAACTCAGGCTACACAGATTACTTATTAATTTCTCAGGTTACTCAAATTTAGATTTCTTAGACGCAATACAATGACTCACACGCGAATTTGCTGCAACCGAGCCTGGCTTAATCTATATGAACGGGTTGCTTGCCTACATGCCATTATGGACATAATCGCAAATAAAATTGTGGTCCCGGTTCCCCGGCGACAGACCGAACTTATTCTAGCTAGCTATAACTAGCGCGACTACCATATTTCTCCCTAGGTCGGATCGGTCCCGGTGCCCCCAGCTCCCCGTCCGTAGGAAATTAAGCTTGTGCACGAGCTTCAGCGACAAAGCGAGTCTCTTTTATTTGTTCTTTCTTTTTTCTTTTGATATCTTCTTCTTCTGAGTAAACGTAATGGTTGTAGGCGCAGGTAATGAGCCTTGCTACAAGCCATCCCAGGTCGTTCCTGACTCATTGGTTCTTTGCATCTTTCTTTATTACGGACTCCTCGAGCCATTCTTTTAGTGCCATTCTCTTAGTGCCATTCATTTGAGTCATTCTTTACTTGCATCTTACTTTTATGTTTTCTTATCATCTTTACAGCTCCGGGTATAGGAACTACCCTGGCGACCCAACGGTCCTGAAGTTGTTCCACATTTTCTATTACTTGGCTCGGAACGATTATTTTGATAATCTTCCTGCCTTAGGTGAGTGAATCATGTTTTGTGTTGTGTTCCAGGCCGTGGCATGAATCTATGAGACTAGCATTGAAACAAGACAAGCGATTACTAGTTAGCACATGAAGTAGGCAAGCATCGAAACCATAGGAACATAAATTGCCACACTAGCACGAGTCTAACAGGGTTAGTACGAGGATTGAAACCGTATAGAGACATATCGAGAGACATAATCCATAAGGCGAGTAGTGTAATCAATTGAATCAGTGCACTACGAAGAGTATATAATGATCTACTCGAGGCATAGCAGTGTCTACTTGTACGAAGCTAAGGTAGCATGCAAGGGTCCATGTTATAAGCCAATTTTTATTTCCATGTTCTAACACAAGCAATACATGATGGGATTATTCTCTTAGATAGGTACGTTGTATTCTTTATTGGCATGCAGGCTAAGCAAAGACAAGTTCATCGTAGCCACCCACCTTAGTGATGATTCGCCTCGGTCGAGTGATACTCCGAGCGCGCCTTTGAAAGTCTAAGTCTGAACTCCTGAAGGGCCAACACTGAAATTCTTTGCCTCAAACGAGTCTTCTTGCTGAGCAAAGCGGTTCGGGTCGTTACACTTGCGTCGTTTGAATCGGCTATCCACTTGAACGGAATGGGTCGTTACATGGGTTCACCTAAAATGAACCGAACCAAGTGTCCATTCTACATGTGGGTCCTAAATCAGGTCTATGGAAATGCCAATGGGTATTCTACGTGTCTCGAATAGTCTCTCTCGACAACATCATAAATAACAATAAATAAAATGACAGGAACCAATACTGAGAAAAATATCGCAGGAATACATTATTAGGAAAAATTAAATTCTAGAAATTCAAGAAATACTAAATCTGGAATCAGGTGTGACAGAAGCTCAGGTTCAAGTGATACCAGGTTATGAACACAATGAGTGGTAAGCAAGTATTTTTGTACATGTATGGGCTAGAGACTGATAGAAAGTTTGTACCAGTAGCAGCAACAGAGTCAAGGAGGGGAAACTGCATTTAGCTCCAGCAAAGTTCATTAACTATGTTAACTAAGTGTTGTATTTTTAGGCACATTTATATGCCAATGAGGTACAGCCATGTGGAGCATTGGAGTAAGGGTAATGAGGTAATTCCAGAGTAGGTAGGTATTCATTAGATGAAGGTACCAGTGTTAATACCAAAGAGTGGACAGTAGGGTAATGTGGGATATATTAGTGTAGGATATGGGTATGAGGTAAGGGTAACTTGAGGGTATTTAAATACTAAGTATTATATAAGTTAAGATATTGAGTAATAACTCATCAAAGTTTCTTTTAATTGTGTAAAAGACACAAATTTTGGCAAATTTATGAATTATGCCCAATACACACTAATTTAGGGCATAAATTGTATTTTTTAATTTTTTTCCCTCGTTTTAGGTTTATGTAGTATTAATTAGCATTTTACACCCTATAATAGGGCTTCTGTGTCTAGTGTATTGCGCGTGTCTGTATGTATCCGTGTCCAACATATCGTGTCCAGTGTATCAAAAATACCAAACCATTTATTTTTTCTTCGTGTTCGTGTCTAGTGTATCGTGTCTGTACGTGTGTCCAGACTCCCACAATCCAAATGCAATAATTAACCAAGTCAAAATGAGGGTTAGGGTTACCTTAGTCGGAGGAGAAGGCGATCTGACGGAGGAGGAGGGGGTTGGGGTGGAGGAGGAGGGCTTGGGGATCGGACACCGGAGGAGGAGGAGGAGAGGGGGTCGGACGCCTGAGAAGGAGGAGGAGGAGGGTTAGGAGAGGGCGAGTGAGGGGGAAGGGTTGTCGGAGAGGGGGGGTATGGGGGAGGGGCTGCTGGAGAGGGGGAGGTCGCCGGAGAGGGGGAGGGGTCGGGTCGGGGCGGGGGGGGGGGGGGGTGGGGGGGGGGGGTCGCCGGTGAGATTGAGAGAGAGAGAGAAAGATTGAGAATGGGGAAAAATAAAACGCGATCGGGAATTTTAAGTTTTTGCAGCGACAAATATTTCCGTCGCTAATCCGTCGCTGAAATAACATCGACGGATTAGCGACGGATTTATGACAAACAATAATATATTTTGTTTGCATAAATAATTAGTCATTTTTTCGTCGAATTTCCGTTGCTGAGATCCGTCGCTATTTAACAGTATTTTTGTAGTGTTAGTAACTACATCTATTAATAAACAACATTATTTTAGAATTACAATAAGCACTATATAATGTAACCCCCTTGACCATTGGAATCCTTGTAACCACCAACAATTTATTTTTTAATGTCACATAATCGTGATGCGATCGCAAGGTATCCAACAAGAAAGCTATGAGATACAAATTCAATGTTCAATACTAATATATAAAGTGCGTCAATAAAGTATCACTTTGTACTCACAAAGCCTAATGTCTGCTTCGGACTCTACTCAAACCGAAATGGATGTCTAGGCCTAGACCTAGGCCGGAAGGAGCTTTAGAAAATTAGTACCCAAAAATATATATGTTAGATGTAGGAATCTAACCTTAGCTTTCTCATTGATACCAATATTAATTTCCAGCTAGGACAATTCAAACCTTTGCTTCCTCATTGATACCGATATTAATTAACATGTAGGCCAATTCGAACCTTAATTTATCATTTCTTCAATATATAAAAAAATATTATACAGAAGTAGACCATGGGTATGTCCTAGTTAGTGTAACTTGTTAGGATCAAAACCCAAGGAAGATGAACTAAGGTTTATGGATGTGTAGAAAATGACAACAATGAGTTAGAATTAAGGAGGAATTATATCATGGCGGTGGTGGATATAGTATTTGGGGTGAGGAAGGAAGAAGAAAATGTTTGTTTTGGCATTAGAGTATATGGATGGAAAGAGGAGGAACATAGTGGTGGATTAGCACGTTAAGGATATTATCATTATAATTTTATGAATTGTGACAATATATAACAAAATAATATAACTAAGAAGTTTAGGTATACAAATGTGGAAAAAAAAAGTTCCAAGAAAGCAAAATGATCATATGAATAAGTTAGGGTATTTAAGTACAAATAAAGCCTGATCTTCCAAATTAAAGTTTGCATCATAGTTGTCTGAGTCCACAAATGGTTTCTGAACCATATATGATCGATCCCGAATTCACAGGAAAGAGGTACTGAGTCCACAGACAATTCCGAATTCACAATAAATATTCCGTGAGTTAAGACAGAAAAGAAAAATATAATACTATGATCTTTTATATATACTGCATCCCTAAAACCTTAATAATGAGAAGAATCAACTGAAAAAGAAATATACTATATATTATCAGACAAATTTCTTTTAATTAATATAAACCCTTCATTTATTACACACATCACTTGTAAGAAGACAGTACTTACATTACAAATTGAATCATAATAGATATATCGATTGTTTCTCTCCTCTCCAAGTACTGATCTCTACTGGTGGTCGAACACGGAGGCCTCAAAGCTGTCGGAGATCCCAGTGGCGGTCTTGAAGGTGAGATGTTTGGTGGTAGGGTTGGCAAAGAACATCTCGGAAACAATTATCCATATGAGGAGCTCCTTCGTCTTTACACCACTCAACTTCTTTATCGAACGAGGCTCCACGAATGCGGTCACCTCTGTGGCATAGGATACTTTGCGCTTGATCTTCTCGAAGGTATAAGTGGTACTCTTCTTTTGGATCAGCCATATGAACCTCGTCGTGTTGTTGTAGCCAAACTCCTGGATGTCCACCATAGAGAACAGGTTCTTCGGAAGGCCGAGCTCTCCGAGGAGCTCGATGGCCTTCTTCCTACACTCGGCGTCTCCGTGGCAGACCACCTCGGTGCCTGCACGGTGTCTCTCAATGGTCTTGGATGCCAATAGCGAGGTGAGAGATGGGAAGATGAGTTTTGATATTTAGGCAAATTAAGGCTTCTAAGGAGCTAGCTAGCTGTGAGTAGTGAGTAGTGAGTAGTGATGAATGCATGTTTGGGAAACATTATATATATAGGCATAAGGTTGTTTGACTAGGTATATATAAGTTTGATAATGTATAGATCAACCAAGCAAGGCCCTTCCATGATATTGATGATTGAACTCACGCGGTCTTCATCAAAATAAGTCTACGATCGTCTTGTCAAAGTTATTTGCGTAATAGTCAAAAGAGAACTGGTCAACTAAATCGACTGGGACTCTGTATTCTCAATGAAAAATGGTTTTTTTATCGAACTCAACTAGTTCTTGTTGTCAGTGAAAATAGGTATAATTTTTCTAATTAGACGGATGGTCTTAGGATCAAACTACGGAAGAGGTATGGAACTGTGGATCCAAATGACCTGTATCGCAACGTGTACAAACTTCCTTGCGTATAGTCGAATATCTAAATAAAATAGAAGAAAAAGAAGGTTATTTTAATACTAAAATAACTAGTTTTTTATTAGATGGAATCATCTATTGAGTTAAATATTTCACCCTACGACTCTCACGAAAGAAGTCTAGTTTAGAACGACAATAAACTAAATTCGGACTTTTCATTAAAAAGGAAAAAAAGAAAGACACACATAGGTGTGACATACCTTTCATGTTGCACATTTCGGAGTGAGTTTTACACAACAAAATAGCTCCAGGGAGAAGAGCAACATTAGTTTTGAAAATCAAAATCATTTGGACCCTTTCTAACTTGCTTGCTAGACTACCAGTGAATATTCCATGAGTTAAGACTGCAAATAAGGGAGATTACAGAAATTAAAAAAACTTTTTGTATTTGTTTCTGATTCGCCAACTCGTTAATTTGAAGTACACCAAGGTGTTCTGGTGGCACAACATCTGAACGAGGTTCAGGGTATCATCAATCAACTGTCTGTGATGAAGATGGTGATTGATGATGAGTTTCATGCTCTTCTTCTTTTGATTTCTCTGCCAGAAAGCTGAAAGACGTTGGTGGTGTCGGTGAGCAACTCCGTGCCTGATGGAGTTGTCACGATGGACGCAATCAAAAGTATTTTGTTGAATGAGGAGGTCCGGCGTAAGCAAGTTGAATCGTCGCAGGAGTCGCTCTGGTGGCTTCCTACAGGAACCGAAGACCCAAGTCATGGACGAGGACAAGGAGGAGTTCTCGGGATCTTGCGACTGTGGACCGCAAGGAGGTATGCTATCACCGTGGCAAAAGAGGCCATATATATCAAGAGGAACTGCATGAAGCTCAAAGCTAAGAAGGCCAAAGGCAAAGGGACGGTTGCAGTTGTAGGAATTGGTGATGTGTACAACGGTGTTTGGTGAAATATTGTTCTTAAGGGTGTGCGACATATACCGAGTTTGCTCTACAACTTGGTTTCGGTGGGAAGGCTGGCAGATGATGGTTGTCGTAGTTGTTGGGGACAAAGATTGGATGCTTACTAAGATTTCCAACAGATGCCTCACAGAGATTTATGTTGTGTCATGTACAGCCTAAAGCCGCTGAGCTGTACAGGCATGCACAGACATCGGATGGAGCTCGAGGGGTGCTTGACAGGAGGTGGATCGTCGGGAACTTGCTGAGAAGGGTCTTCAAGATTGTTTGTGGATTAAGGATGATTCGATTCGTCGAGACAAAACGACGAATGCTGATGAACCAAAGATTAATTGTCAGTCTGTCGGTCCCATGACAGTTGGTCGGTCTCCACGTGGGAGTTGTTTCATGGATCCAATTTTGGCAACAAGTGGTTTACCAAAAATTTACGGAGCGACATCGGTTTCAGCATTTCGAAGCTAGGGAGGAAATCAAGGTGTGCAGCAAACTCAATCTAAGGCAGGTGCATCTCCATTCACATAGTTCCGACGGAGCTGTGGGTCATCGACGACATGCACAGTGCATGATGTTCTGCTCGGGGATGCATGTGTACGGGGGAGCTTCAGTGTTGGACACGAAAGTGGGTCGGTTCATGAGTCCGAGTCTAGAGGGAACTACACCGTCCGCTTGGTTGGGCCAGACAAGGGTGAAGAAGTTCGTCGGAACGGTAACACGTTCCGTTGGAAGATAGAAGTCGGGGACAGACAGCCAAGACTCACGGTGAGGCTGATCGTCAGGGACTTCGGTCTTGGCCGTGCCATTGATGCCGGCAGGATGCCAGTAGTGCAGGAGGTGCTACACATGGCAGCTAGTGCTGATGTGACGGTTGAGGAGCTGAAGACAAAGGAAGATGCAAAACAGCTCGAATGATCAGAGATCAGTGGCATGGGGGAACATATTTTTTGTCGCAAGACGACAGACATGGAGTCCAGTTGAGGAGGCATGGAGGTCAACTCTCTCGATTAGACTAGAGGGGAAGAATGTTGGAGTCCAGTCTAGATTTGATAAGAGCAAAATTTGAACCACAAATATGAACAAAGATTTGATTTGATGTAATTTAAAATCTTCAAATATACCAAAGTGTTAGCTAGCTAGCTAGTTGATCTCATCCATTTCCACTTGCCTGTATATATTCCATGAGTTAAGACCGTAAATAAATATTACAGAAATGAAAATAAAATATTGTGAGTTTGTTATCAAATTAACTAATTCCTTTCTTGTATACTGCATCCCTAACACCTTAATAATGAGAAAAATCAACTGAAAAAGAAAATTACTATATATTATCAGACAAATTTCGTTTGATTAATAGAAACCCTTAATTTATTACACACATCACTAGTATTGCAATTGAATCATAATAAATTATAAATAGTGAAAGCAGAATTAAACTGCTATCCTCGAGTCTTGATCAATTGTTTCTCTCCTCTCCGAGTACTTAATTTATTACACACATCACTAGTATGCTACCTTTCTTCAACTCTCTGCTCACGGACAACCTAAGCTTCTTCGGTTATTAAAGCATCGTCAGTTCAAAAAAATCAGACGACTTATACTTTTGTTTGCTCACTTCGGATACCGTAATATCCTAATGGAGGATGAGAGTTGGGATTACTAGGAGGTGCTAAACTAGTTAGCAACTTGGCATGCCCTATCTTTCTGGTCTGGCTGGATGGAGGTCTCGGAATTAAACTGCGAGGGAGGTGTGAGAACAGTGGGCCCAAATGATATACAACGCAGCGTGCGTAACATCAGGCATCTCAAAAAAAAAAAAAAAAAAAAAAAAAAACTTTTTTGGATAATGCATTCCTGACAGCTTAATGAGAAGAAACAATTGAAAAAATATATATTATTATCAGACAAATCTTAATTTGATTAATAGAAACCTTTATTACATAAAACACATCACTTGAAAGAAGACGGTACTTGCATTACAAATTAAATCATAATGGATAGTGAAAGCAGAAATTGCAATATATATATATATATATATATATATATATATATATCTAATATATATATATATATATATATGCTCTTGATCGATTGTTTCTCTCCTCTCCAAGTACTAATTGCTACTCGAGGTCGAACACGGAGGCCTCGAAGCTGTCGGAGATCCGGTGGCAGTCTTGAGGTGAGGAGTTTGGTGGTAGAGTTGGCAAAGAACATCTCGGAAACAGATAGCCATATGAGGAGCTCCTTCGTCTTCAACATCTCGGAAACAGATAGCCATATGAGGAGCTCCTTCGTCTTCACACCGCTCAACTTCTTTATCGAACGAGGCTCCACGAATGCGGTCACCTCTGTGGCGTAGGACACTTTGCGCTTGATCTTCTCGAAGTGTAAGTGGTACTCTTTTTCTGGATTAGCCACATGACCCTGTCGTCTTGTTGTAGCCAAACTCCTGGATGTCCACCATAGGAAACAGGTTCTTCGGGAGGCCGAGCTCTCCGAGGAGCTCGATGGACTTCTTCCTGCACTCGGAGTCTCCGTGGCAGACCACCTCGGCGCCTGCCCGGTGGCTCTCGACGGTCTTGGTTGCCATATCTTGCTAGAAAGAGTAAGAGATTAGGGAGTAATGGGATTTTGTTGAAGCTTAGATGGAGCTGTGAGTGATGAATGGAGCAGGGAACCGTTATATATATATATATATATATATATATATATATAATATATATATATATAGAGAGAGAGAGAGAGAGAGAGAGAGAGGCATATGAGGGATGACTCGGTATAAGTTTGACAGTACATAGAGCAGGAGCCCGCCCATAATTATGATGACAGATTATACACGTTGATGATTCAACCAATGGGTCACTATTAGAGTATAAGTCCAATGATTCAAAATTGTCAATTTCTGTTGATGGAGTCCACAAAGAACCTGTCACAAAGACGGAGTTGGAGTCTTTAAATTAGAGAATTAGAGAGAAATTATATTAAATTTGAACATATACTAAACTATGAAATATATGTTGGAGTGGACAGGATTTCCAACATATGTAGAAAATACTCTGAATGCGACGAACGTCATCTGTGTGTCAAAAAAATTCTAAGAGTGCATCGAGCGCCGTATGTTGGATCATTTATGGTAAGCAAATATTATATTAAATTTTTATATTTGACTTTGATTATATATTTATGATTGGATCATTCATATATTAACTTTCCATATAATTTGATTTTCAATTTATGGCAAGCCAATTTTATATTTGTTTTCAATTAAATATATGATTTAATGTAATTGGATTTCATAAATATTTTGGGCTTTCATAGCTTTCATATATAGATTTTTAATACATGGAAACCTTAATTCATGCAAGGATTTACAAAAAGGCTTATGTAATACAACAAAAGGTGGCAAAAAGAGTGTTTTGCAAAGAGTGTTTTGCACACGTGGTGTCAGAGCTTTGGGTTCAGAGAGGCGTCAGAAGTTGACAATCAAACTAAGGAGAAGAGATGAACGCGAAGCCGGTGCGCACGGTAAATCTAAACGGTTTCAACTACAAATACTAACGGAGCAAGATGGAGGATTTGCTATTTGTCAAGAAGCTGCATCTTCTGGTATTTGCATCTGAGAGGCCTAATGATAAATTTGTAGAGGACTGAAATTTCGAGCACATATAGGTGTGTGGGTACATACTATAGTTCATTGACGAGAACATGTACAATCACGTTGCCAGTATAGAGCACGCGAAGACACTTAGGGAGAAGCTAAAATCTTTGTACGCGAAGAAGATCGGGGTAAGCAAGTTGTTCATGATCCGAACGATGATTGGTCTGAAGTACAAAGATGTTACATCTATTACAGTTCACTTGAGTGAGTTCCAGATCATCGATGTGAGTCAAGTTCGATGACGAAGTTCAGGTGCTGTGGTTGCTGTGTACTTTGCCAGACTCGTAGGATACCGTACGAGTGTGTATGATCGTTTCTGCTCCAGAAGGTGTGGTCAGTCTAAATTTTACCAAGAACAGGATGTTGAATGAGGAGATGTGTGAAAGAAATCTCAGGGCACGTCTTCTTCAACCTATTCAGAGGTACTAGTTTCAGAAAGTCGTGGAAGAGGCAAAAACATGGGTCCATGCGGTAGCAGAGACAAGAGCAGAGACAAGTCCAAAGGTCAGTAAGAGGTCCCAGAGTTAGCAATCCGCTTGTAGCTCACTTTAAGCTTACGGAGTTGCAGTGTCCCTCGACCATGGATGAAAAAGAAGATCTGGAGCGGGTTCCATATGCTTCATCAGTTGGGAGTCTCACGTATGCCATGATGTGTACATACAAGTCCAGACATCGCTTACGCAGGTGGCATGGTTAGCAAGTATCTCTCCAATCCTAGGAGGATACATTAGATTGTGGTCAAGTAGATTTTTTGGTACCTTCAGGGCACAGCCGATTGGAGGATTTCATTTGGTGGTGATGAGCCAAAGTTGGTGGGTATATTGACGCTGACATGGCTGAAGATGTAGACATGAGGCGATCGACTTTGGGCTATGTGATAATGTTTGCTGGTGGAGCGGTATCGTGGCAGTCGTGATTGCACAAACGTGTTGCCTAATCTACGACAGAGGCATAGTAC